>PNEQ01079795.1:0-47055 GCA_003012365.1 Medauroidea extradentata | reverse complement strand
TATTAAATACAGACAGGTCGAGTTCGTCATATGTTCTTTCACTAATGTTGTATTCAAATACGAAAATACACGGAACTACGTACAATAAATCGCTACCAACCATACAAGCAGTAAAGTAACTCTTGTTAGTGGTGATGTATATGCAGTAACGGCTAGTGATTTTTTTCAAAGGTTAAATCTTTAGTGCTCACTTTATTCCAAATGGCCTATAGTTGCACCTACAAGGAGAAAAAAATATTTATTATTAGCTTTCTCCTCACAACCACCCACGGCTATATCAGCCTTCAAATAAGAAACTCTTACTTTTTTACTGAACAACGTATTGTAAATACCCGACACAATCTCTTGGTGGACCTTTGATCTGGAATGCTAAGCAGTGTGCAGGCAAACTGAAATATAAAAAATATAATTTTACCACTTTTTGCTACGGTGTACAGTAGCAAGTTTAATTGTGCAGTTAACTAACACATAAATTACTGTGGTTGCTATAAAATATTTAAATATACAGAAACATTTCATTTTACAGTAATTCAATATTTTTGTATTTAAGTCTCCCATACAAAAATGAAAGTTTATTTGTTTGTCTTTTACGTGTTTCTATACCAATCATTCAAATCCAATTTCAATGAAACATTGGTGAGTTGTTTTGCATGTGCCCACAACAGTTTCTACCAACTTTTTGGAAGGGGGAAGGGCAGAGACAAACAGTGTAGAAGGTACCCACAAAATTTAGTGAAAAAAACTTTTGCGAGTATGCCTGCTATGGTTTCTGCCAAAAAATTTAAACTTGGGGAAGGGGTGCAAAATAGGATAGAGGAGCAGAACAGGGTGCCCAAAAAAGTGGGAGAAAAAAATTTGTTTGAGTTATGCACGACCGAAGGTTTCTGCAAAAAAAAATATTTGGGAGGGGAGGGGAAATGGGGTACAGTGGCATATAAGGGCACCCAAAATATTTTGTAAAAAAAATAGAAAACGGGGCATTGCAACTCATGCTGGGCAAAGCTAGTTAAAAATATGTAGAATTGCTTTAGGTAATGTGAAATGGCAACCCAACCATGTAAAAAGCAAGGAAACTGGTGTTAACATTGGGGTTACAGTTGTGCTGTGGCAAAGCACTCGCCTCCCACCAAGGCAATCCGGGTTTGATTCACAGCAGGGTTGGATCCTAATTTTTTACATGTGGGGATGCTATTGGCCGGCGAATTTTCTCAAGGTACTTCCGTTTCCTCTGCCCCTTGCATTACGTTGCTTCTTCATTGCAGGGCCTCATTTCATGTCAATATTCGGGGCAGGCAGAGATGCCTACGAACACTCAGTCAAAAGTCAGCCCTCAGGGTTTGATACCCTGCCTTTAAGAATCCACCCATTTACCTATTGTTAATGGTGAATTACATGCAGAAACACACATTAATTTTTTTTGGTGAATTTTTTTGGTGGATGAGTTCACATTTCAGTTTGTCACGAAACCATCTATAAGATGTACATTAAAGACAGTCTCCCTTAATGTCATGGTTAGGGTCTCAGAACAATTATGATATTACGGTAAGTAAAAAGACTTGAGGTATATTAATTAACCTATCTATAAGAACCAAGAGTTGTCAAACCGCATCTAGTTAATAATTGCTCTTAACATACTTGCAAAATTTTCTCTGCATTCCAGTGTATCTATAGTCAATTCAAACCCATTTTTTCACATATAATTGCTACATTAAAATGTACAATTACGTAAATGAAAAGTTATTACAAATAACATACATCTGAACATAAAACTCTTAAAAAATATCAGCTTCTGTTTAAAAATGAATAGCACTTAACTGTGTGCTGTTTGTTAGCTGTGTACTATATTTATTTGTATTTTTCCAGCACATGTTTCATTATTTATAATATGAGAGTGATTAGTTAACTGAATTTAAATTTTATTATTAATTCATGGGTACTATGATTGTTAATTTTCATGCAGTATTTCTCTGTTAACTATACTACAGTTTATTTTTATGTATCCCAGTCCAGTCAAAGCGACCACAGGCTCACCTCATGGGCTAGCTTGCCACACCACTATCAGCTTGTAATACTACCCACAGGAAATACAGTTATGCTTGCCCACACTATTCTCACAGTGGGGAAAAGACCTTGTCTTCCATGCGTGTCCTTACGTTAGCGCAATTCGTACAAGACTGCATTTCAGCTCGACTGCAGGCATAAAAGTAACCACTGCACCGCCTTGCTTTCTTCATTCTCCTGCACGCCATCTGTCGGCTGAATTCTAAATTAATTAGCGTTACCACGCCTACTGTACCACATCATTTACCACATTGTGAAAGCCTCTCCACGAGAAGCATGATATCTTGGCATTCCTCCTGCTTATGTGGAGATTTTAGACTTATATATATATATATATATATCTGTGTGTGTGTGTGTGTACTCACATATTTTAGTGAGTGAATTTTGAGAGGCATTTGTTATGAAATTTAGTTTTTCTGTGTATTTCAAGATCCAAGTCATCTAGACGACCCTACGTTGGTAAGTCTTCCCACCGCATCCACGCTGATACGCCCTGTTTTGTTTCTTAAAGAACTAACATTAATTCACTTCCCTTTTATTTGTTGCAGTGGAGGGTTCAAGTATTCAGGTTCAAAAACAATTCAAGTATGCCAGCATTTCTGATGGTTCAACTTTTCAACTTAAATAGTACTTCAAGAATAGTTGAACTTTCCAACTTCTCGAAGTTTCAATTGGTTCAATAAAACTACAAGTATTTTATGTTAACTTATGTACAAATTCAACATGTTCTTTCTCTAGACATCTACTCACTGCTACATTCTATGTCCCTGCATAAATTTTAATTGTGTTACGCACCACGTTTGTGGTCATCCAGAATGATTTTATAAATGAGAATTTTAAATTAAAATGCATTATTAATTTCTTTACTTATCTTAAATCATGTTTTCGAGTTACCAAACCTTTGTCTGTAAAGGGTGCCCTAGGAAAAAAAAATAATAATAATAAAATAAAATAAAGTTTGCATGGCCCTGTTTATGATATTAAATTATAACTCTGAAACACACATTTTATAATTCAATGTATCGCTTTGCCTGTTACAACTGCCCAACATTTTTTTATAATAATAAATTGTTACTTTCACTCTGCCTCATATTAAGGTTTTTATTTAACAGCTCTTCCTCTGGGAATTTCATATGTATTTTGTCATGTTAGCTCTACACGAGCAGTAATAGGCAACAGCCTTAATTATATTTTGTGTCCATCTTTCTCACCAGCACGCATATTTAAAAATTTATGTATTAGGTATAACTATGGTAGCAGACAATAATGTATGCAATACAATAATCTAAATATACAGTCAAGGGAAGATGGGACAACATTTATTTAACATTTTGTAATATTATTATTTAAATTAAAAGTAAAGTATGTGATGAATCAACACATCTGCCATTCCTTATTTGCCACCCACAACATTAGCATCCCATCCTTTCCTTAATGGAACTCACCAATTTTTTTATATCATGGAAATATAGTATTTTTAGTCCCCTAAATACTTATTGCAAAATATTGGTGTTATAAAATGACCGAAATCTGCTTTCCAATATCCAAATTAACCTTAGCTTACATCATATTTTCAAGATGCCTAACAATTGTTTGTGCGACATAATTTGCGATGATCAAATAAGAAACATTGTGACAGCCACTCAATTTTTTCAGCACAGTTTTTTAGAGGTGAATTGACGTTTGGTCATATCCACTTCAGAACCAACGTGCTCAGAAAAACTTCACACGAAAATTTTACTCTACCCAAGGTAATCTCATTACTTCATTACTTTGATAATACTTTTTGGCGTAGATGATTCAGTAAGGACGAGTACTAGCAAAAGCTTACTGTCTCTGAAAATGGAATAGTGGCAATATCTAGGAGAAGTAACATCTAACAGTCACTTTAGCAACTGAAATGTCATTGCGGTGCTTTGTTGCATGCTCACTTAGAAAGACTATTTGTTACCTGTGCAACACTTTTTAATACACTACATTAAACAAATATTTCATGCACTAATCATATAATATTTTTTTTAAACAAGATGAAACTATTACACACATTACAATATTCAAAAGCAAGAAGTGAGGATGATTTGAGTACCAGACAAAATTAAATTAATAATGTAATTACATAACTGCACCCGTTTCTATAAACAGCAATTATTCAATTTATGAATAAGGTAAATACAATATGTAATTTGACTATCTACCTGACTTCTTTCACACTCAAGCATCAGATTAGCACACAATGAAAACCACAGCACTTAGAAATTCATCTTGAAGCTCGTGAACTTGTTACTATGAGACTCACTGTCGAAACAAATAGTTGCACGCCTACGTATGTGGAGTGTCATAATGTGACGTATGAGGCGATGGGATGTGAATGGGTGACACCTGGCACACAATCTGCTCACAGGAATCCTCTCCACCACCTGGTATTGACGCATTGGCATTGGGTCCCATGGTGCGGTACTTGCAGCTGGATAGCAAGTGACGGCGCAGGTTTCGCGCTTGCCGCAGCAGGGCCCCGCACACTGGGCATGCCCCCGGCTGGTCTGATGCTCCACGCACCTTCCCCCCGCCCGGACCATACGCTGCGCGCACACAACACAAACACAACACATTACCAGCCCGGATTCAACTACTGCATTCTCCAGCTACACTTTGTACCGAGCAGGTATTCAATCAATGTACCGAGCAGGTATTCAATCAAACTAATACCATCATGGCTGGAACTGTGGTGACTTCATGTAGGCTTACTACAAAACACATCCACATGTACATAGAACATACTCATTTCAGTGCTCCATTATCAGGCCTAATTATGTTCATCTCACACAAAGAAGCAGTAAAAACTGTAATTCAAAATAGCAATTATAAAAATTATATTTTAAAGAACCACTTGTTCTGTTATTTATTTTCAATTTACTGTTTAGTATTTACAAAATATTATAATTCCTGACTGAACAAACATGATACGATGCACTTACATTAGCTTTCCTTTCACAGAAGAGCATGAAATAGTGACCATTAACACATTTGAACAAGGTCTAAAGGAAATATCAGAAAATATGAAGAGAACAGGCTCTATGAAACATCATTAACAATAATTCATCTTGAAGGTCACATTAAATGATATTACATGAATTTAGGCCTCTTCATTAGGGTAACATACAGCTTATAAATGTTTCTTCTTATGTAAATTGTTACACAAAGTCATCCCAGTTCCAGACAGAGGTGGCTGGGCACAAGGAAGGTGGGCAAGTAACTGACGTGCACCACTGAGAAATTATTTGACTATATATATGCTTTAAATAATCCTACTTCAATGGCACCACCAAACCTACAGTCTGGGAATAAATGAAGCAGTCAAATCGGGCAGTTGGTTGTGCTTGTGTTCTGCTGACCTGCCCTGAACTTAATGGACATTACATAATATATATTTACCTCATGCACAAAAGTAAACTACAAGCAAGATATAGACAAGTAACACAACTCATACAAAACATACATTGCATAACACAATACTGAAATGAGAAACTACAAAATTACAAATACAGTACATGACATAGCATTTACACAAGTTACAGTGATCTCTCAGTTTAAGGTCTTCCTGTTTAAAGATTCTTTCACTTTAAGAACTGTATTTTTTGGTCCTATATAAAGTCCCGACATACTTTTATCATTCAGGTTTACAACTCCTTCAATTTAAAGACAATTTTTTTCAGTCCCTTGAGAGTCGTTAAACTGAGAGATTACAGTATTTAGGTGCAGAAAACTAACTTAACAACAACAACTTGTACTCAAAGGTACCAAATTTTTTACAGCACTTGCAACAGAGTCCCAAGTTAAAGAACTTTATAGAAAATTGATTTTATAGAGCATTTCTTTAAACACAAGACCAGACTCTCTATGACATCAAGCATCACAAAGGGCTGCTTTATCTAGCCAAACTTCCCTCCTTCCCAACCCTCCCATCTGTATTTCTATGCTCTGATCCCATGTACACAACAGATCATGGGCATAAAGAAGGGCGGGGCAAGGGAGGGAGTTTCCCACCCCCTGGAACTTGGAGACACCTACAAAAAAAAGTCACTAATTGTGTCAGGCACTGTGAAAAGGTCTTAATTTGCATCAAATGCTGCAAAACAATGGTCTGTGTCGTAGACGCTGCAAAAAGTATAAGTTTTTGCTTATAATAGATTAGTTTTATGATAGCTAAATTTATATTTCTAAATCTTTGCCCCTCCTTGAAATAATTCCTGGTGACGCCCATGCAACAGATGGCAGCTTTTCACACCTAATTGCTGCTTTCCATAGTCTTACAACTGTTTTTAGTCTTCATTTGCAAAGTTTGGCTTTAGAATATGTGCTATTACCATATCTAAAACAATATCAGAAACTCCTATCCCACAACATAGGGAAAAATTGTGGTGCCCAACAGCTGCACCCCCAGTGGCTTGGAATGATCAATGTGATCCCTACCAACAAGAAATTTCTAGGATTACTATGAAATATCATAGAGTAAAAAAATATTTACTGTAAGGAAAAAATTATTTTGAATGATGGCCATCTATCCAAACAAATAGGGGCAGTAGTCATGTCTCAACATTTTCTAGAGTTACCAATATTGCTACAGTACGAATTTTGCCGCCACATTTTTATTCTGACATCCTTCCCCGATTTTGCATTTGGACTGTAACTGAAACTCAAGTATATTACAGTCGGGTCTTGGTTTGACAAGGCCTCAAGGTTTCTGAAAGTGACCTTGAAAAATTTTTACTCTCGTAAAATCAAAGACGATCCATTTTGTCCCCTTAAAACCCAAAAACTGGGTAACACTTTTTTTAAGAAAAGATTATTTTTAACCATTTCTGATGCAAAAATGAGTTATTTCAACTAAATAATCATTAATTTCATTTCTTCCTATTAAAAACATACCTCAGAAAGATTGACACCACCCAGTCTTGACCCAAAAAAAAATTGAACACAGAGCACTGAGTGACTTCTTAAGAGCATGAAGTTCTTTTCCAGTACAGGTTTATGGAAAAATAAAACACAGAATGAAATGTCTAATTATATCAACAGACATACACCTTCAGAACAAAACTATACACGAAAGTGGTAGTTAAAAATCTTATTTTGATGTAACCAAAAAAAATTTAAACACGGAAATACAAGTTCACAAAACAGCATTTATCAGAAGTCGGCACAGAGCATCCACATGAAAATATTTACTGCAGTAAAACGGAAAAAGCAGACTTTTTTTAACTGTGTTTTGTAGTTTTAGTTTTCAAGTAAATTCCACATCAAGAAAAGTAACATCAAAACAATCCATCCGAGTCCATAGGCGACAGACGCGAATGCTGTAAAGGTTCAGAAAATGGAAGCTAGATAGTACCACTGCAGACCATAAAAACTATTGACCTTTTCATGGTGCAGTTGGTGAAAACAACATCTTGAAAATTATGTGTGAAAGTAAAGTTTTTGTTGGGAATTGTTTTCACAGCCTGGAAGTTGCATAAAAATAAATTACGAGCTCGCAGAATAATAATTCAATTATATTTCCCAATATATTTTTTTGTCTGGCTGGCATGGCTGAGAAAGGTTCACAAAATGACAGTGACGTAGCACTACTGTCAGTAATTTGCAGAAAAATGGTGAAATGTGTCATATTCTGATATGCACTTTTACAATAAGTACCGAGTCAAAATCGGTTAAAAAATTGTTTTTTATAGATAGAGGTTATATTTACACTACTGTGTGAGAGAGAGAGAGAGAGAGAGAGAGAGAGAGAGAGAAAGCAAAGCATGAGAGAGAGAGAAAGAGAGCATGTGTGTGTGTGTGTGTGTGTACACTTCATACATTTTACTGCCATGAATTGGTTAACACATCTTGAATCCATTTTCAATACAACTTCTTACAATTTTTTTTTTTTTTTTGGTTTCTCAATTATTTCTACATTTCTGCGACTTTCTATGGTTCCTGACATTGACCTCCCAAATCACTGCTCTTTCATAAATTGAAGTACTATACTCATAAAATTGGGACTCTATTGTAACTGTTGATAATGCTATTTTTTCTATATAACTTTGAACTTTTGATTTTATGACACGAGTACAAACAAGCTGAGGAACTTCCTGATTTAGTGGATGTTATAAATAATAAAGGAAGTGGAGAACGAGAAGCTGCTGAGGACAGATGTACAGCAGGACAAGTTCTCGACCCTAAGCAGGATTCCGCAGACAACGGGATGTTATTATGAACACAGCGGAAAGGAAATGTCACAATGAGCAGGCCAAGAGCTGCAATGGGTTGTAAGGTGTCGCACCAAAGTACTGTAACCTGAGTAATTGATTGAAAGCTATTTTAAAATATGCATATGTAGTTAAATCATTATTGAAAAGTTGAGAGAATATAAATTTTTACGTATATTTAACCCTTTTGAATATTTAATTTTGAGTTCATTTTGGTGATTGTGGTGATTTTGATGTTTCATTAAGTAATTTTGCTGGATATCTTCATCCAGTTAAATTTTTATCGTGCTGTGTGAACATCTGCGACCCTAACATGGTAGTTTTAATGAGACTATTTTCTCTTTCAAAAGTATAAGTTCATAAATTAATATTTTGGATTTCAGTTTGATGTTATTAACAACTCAAGTAGCAATGGCCAGCCTGTGGTCGTCCAGCCCAACACTATAGGGTAACCCTTTGTAAATTTTATAACACAAATTGTGAAGTTATGATATAAATAAGTAACAGTTTAATGTAAGTTTGACCTTCGCCCATTCACATTTAAATTACTGTTACATACTGTTGGTTTATTTAACTTCACTTGTAATCTAAAGATAATTCTGTTCTTCAGTTGTTCCGAGTGTCTATGTGAATATGGACATATTTGTATGTTGATATAATTTATGCTGTTTCTGTTTCTTTGTGTAAAGGTTAGTTTCAAATAAAGGGCTATGATGGTCGCACGAGACAAACAAAATGTGATTATGGCGTCATGAGTTAGTCATTGTTCTACCTTTTAGCCCACATTTTGCTTTAATAGGTTATGGGCCCAGTGCGAAATTATTGTCTTGTATTGTGGATCATAACTGTGCGAGTAAGAATGTACAATTTTGTAAATCGCAATCAGCAATGGGTTCGAGGTTAAGTTTGCAGTGTCACATTTTTCTTACTCTTTCATCATGGAGAGTCTTTCGAAAATGAATATTGACAAATTGGAGGATCAATCAAACTGGAGTGACTGGAAATTCCAAATAAATATTCTACTGAAGAGTAGCGGATTCATGGCGGCAGTCGAGGGAAAGCTGGATTATCCCAAGGAACCAACTACGGAGACGAGTGAGTTCAAAGGACTGGATTGACTATAACGCAAGGATGCAGGTGTTAGAAAAGACAAAATTTGGAGCTCAGCAAATAATTGTCAGCAATATGACATTGACAGTTAGACAGTTCATTAACATGTGTATATCAAGTGCGGAAATGTGGGTCAAGTTGCTCAGCGTTTACGAACAAAGAACGGAACAAAGGCAAGATACACTGTCCAATGAATTTTTTAGTATTAAGTGTATGGACCCATTAGAGGGAGTTGCAAAATATGTATCCCGTCTTGAGAAATTATGGTTAGAACTTCAGGATGAAACATGGAAAGAGGACAGTGTAAAATTACCAGAAAGCCTTCTCATCAACAGGATTTTGAACACCTTACCTTCTCAATATTTTGAGTTCCTCAATTCTTGGGAGTCAATGCCTAAGGAACAGCGCACCATACGGACTCTAACTGAAAGGCTGTGTACAGTTGAATTGCGACTCAAGGAAAGGATGTCATCGGGCGATGATACAGCCTTTTTGTCAAGAGAGAACACTTATAAAAATACCTGGAAGAGAAATCCAAGCAAAAGAAAAACTTGTTTTTACTGTAAAGGTGAGAGTCATTTTGTGGCTAAATGCCCTAAACAAAAAAAAAAAAAAAAAAAACTACTACTACTACTTGAGCATCAATACAGTAATGAAGCAGTGTTGTTTGCATGTGCATTTAATGTGGAACAAAATTCCACAAATTCATCAGACTGCTGGGTCATAAATTCGGGGACCAGTGCTCACATGTCAAGGTTTGACAGATTCAAGAACTTTGATGAAAATTTTGAAACAAAAGTAAATGTGGCTAATGAAACTTCAGTCAGCTGTACTGGAAGGGAAAATGTTGAAGTTGCTTTATTAAATGACAAGGTTAACACTATCTCCAGTGTGCTTCATGTCCCAGACTTAAGCACAAATTTGCTCTCTGTTCCCAAATTAACTGAAAGAAAACTTATTGCCATCTTTGATGATGAAGGGTGCAAAGTATTCAAGGAAAGTGAGGTTAGGATCACTGATACGCCAGACTTTGTCGCCCCTAAGATAAACTGCCTTTATCTGCTGTAGACTTCAGAAGGTAGGCAGCTTGACGACTCTACTTAACCACTGACCAGCAAACTTGGCATCGAAAGTTGGGTCATCTGAACTTCAATGGCGTGACAATGTTGAAGGAACTCTCTACTGGGTTAGAGTTTATAGCACAAGACTTCAAAAAGTGTGAAGAATGCCTCAAGGGTAAACAAACCAGGAAACCAGCCACGAGAAGACGCAAAGGTAATAGAGCTGTCGAAAAATTAGAATTAATACATTCAAACATCTGCGGCCCAATGAGTGAACCGACATGGGGTGGTGCTAGATACCTTCTTATGTTTACAGATGACTTCACCCGTAAAACCTTTGGATACCTCCTGAAATCAAAGGATGAGACACTAGCTAAGTTCAAAGAATTCAAGGCCAGTGTTGAAAATGAAACTGGTCTCCAAATAAAGAAGACGAGGACTGACAATGGGAAAAGGAGTATACATCAAGTGCATTTGAAGGCCTATTGAAGGATTATGGTATTGGACATCAGAAGACTGTACCTTATACACCAGAGCAAGGAGGAGTTTCGGAAAGGATGAATATAACGATAGTGGAGAAAGCCCGCTGCATGCTATTGGATGCTGGACTCAGTAGAAGGTTTTGGAGCGAGGCTGTTATGACTACTTGAAAAACCGTTCCACAACTGCAGCTGCAACGCTAGAGGAAGCCTGGACAGGTTTAAAAGTGGACTTGAACCACCTCACAGTTTTTGGCTCCAAGGCCTATGCTCCAACTCCAAAACACATGAGAACAAAATGGGATCCCAGGTCTCAAGAATACATAATAGTTGGCTACCCAGAGCGGCCCAAAGGTTATCGACTTTATGGTCCTAAGAAACCTGGAAAGATTGTCGTTGCCACTGATGTTGAGTTCCTGGAATCAGACTGTCTGAGAAATATGTCACAAGATTCAATTCCTGCAGAGAAGGTGACATCCAACGTTATTGCAACACCACAGCTTCCTGCAGTTCCTTTTAAAGATATTGTTGACGATAACAACCAGCCTTCATGCTCCTCTGAGTCTCCTGACTTCCATGGTTTTGAGGATAATGATGTTTCTTCCTCGGTAAAGGATAACCTCTTAGAAGTCAGCATTGGAGATACCGGAGAGGTTGACAACACCGGCTTCAGAACCAAGGTATCCGAGACGACAACGTGAGCCCAAGGTATTCCCTGATCACGTTAGTTACTTATGTACAAGTGGTGAGCCATCCTTTTATTCTGAGGCTATATAGTGCAGTGAAAGTGATAAGTGGTATGCTGCAATGCAAGATGAGTACAGTGCTTTGGCAGAACAAAACACATGGGTGTTAGTTGATAGACCGCCAAACTGTAATGTTGTGCAGTGTAAATGGGTGTACAAATTTTAACATAACCTCAATTCAGAGAAAAGGTATAAAGCTAGGCTCGTTGCTAAGAGTTTCACACAGCAGCATGGAATTGATTATTTGGAAAACTTTTCTCCTGTAAATTCAAAAACATCTCTAAGATTGTTGTTAGCTTTGTCTGTTAAACTAGATCTAAGTATTAAGCACCTTTTAGCATAGCCCAGGCCATGACCCCAGATTATTTTTTACATATTTATTTTACAATATGCAAGTTTCAATTTCATTTGTCATTTATAATGTAGGCCTCATGGTCATCCTAACAATGGTGTCTGAGAGTTTGGTTACGAACAGTTTATTAAGAACTTTATTTGTTACATGCCAGCACGTCAATGGAAATTAATTTGTATTTAAAATAATCAATTTGAGTAACTGTGAACTAATTCTTCTTAAAATGACATTTAATTTGGTAATTAGAAATTACTCATTTAACAGTAAGGATGACAGATTGCTTATTTATGTTCCTTATTTATTTAAAATTTAAATGATTCTGTTTATATCCAGTAAATTTTCAATATGTACTTTTTGCTTAAATTGTTTTCACTTGAATTTAACGAAATTATGTTTGTTCACTGTTAAAGCTTGGAGTGTGAAAAGGACAGAGATATCTATCTAAATTTAGTGTTTCCAAGAAAAGTTACTATATTTCAGTGCAAAACCGGCCTATAAACATGAACGTTAAGAATTTTCCGCCATATTTGATTGCAACCAATAAGATCACAGACTGTTGCTGATTGGCCGCGTCAAATTTAAATTTAATATTTCTTTCACCTAGCAACAAGGTTAATAATAAATATATTTGTATATGATTGATTTGGAAACTAAAATTTTAATGTTTGTAATTATGTGGAGATCTCACGAATTCAAAAAGTTCTTTTAGTTATGTAAAAACATAATATTTTAAATTGTTTTCTGTAATAGCCACGGGATGGCACCACTGACGAGCAATGTGGGTAGTTTGTGCGCGAAGGCAGGGGAGTCATTGGCGAGATGTAGCCCGAGACTGTTGTGTGTTGTTGACCGCCTAGGTCTGGTTCAAGATGGCGTGAGCAGAGACGGTCGTGCGGGTGTGGTGTGATGATGGAGGCAGACTGCTGGTAAAATGCCGTGAGCGGGTGGTTCTGCTACTTTAGTATTGACTTTCATATTTTCTTTTCGTTTAAGTGATTTGTGAAGTTGGGGATTTTGTTTCTGTTTAAGAGAAACTGATAGATTCGGTGATCAGCGGTATATAGTTTGTAAAATTTAATTTTTTTTTTTTCGTGAGCTCAAAAGGGTGCCTCCCTGCAGTCGGAGTTCAAGCAATGTATAAATTTGGAACGTAATTTCATGTAATAAATCCCAAACTTTTGTGAAAGTTCTGCCAATTTATTCCTTGTCTCGTGCTACGTTGGTAGAACCCACACCCTTTGTGTTGATGTCACTGAGCTAGTTGTGGACGTGCAGCAGTGCGACTCGCTACATTTTTATCTGCCCAAAATGTGACCTGTCACATTTTGGTCACCTATTGTGGGACAAGAAGTAGGTGATTTGCAGTGTCACATTTTGTACGCCCATCATGAGGAGGCATGATCTGACTCGTCACAACCTGGATGTCGACACTGCATTTCTGCATGACGAATTGTCAGAAATTGTTTATATGAGTCAGCTTGAAGGTATGGTAATGAAAATAATAGGGTTAAGGTCTGTCTTTTGAAGAGAGCCATCTATGATTTTAAACAAATTTTGAAAGAAGTGAAAATTGTTTGAAAATTCACCAGAAGCAGTTCATTCAAGAAGTGCTAGAGAAATTTAACATGATGGATGCAAAAGCTGTTAGTACTCCTTTGGAGGTTAATTGTAAGCTGGGTATATCTAGTAATGAGGAGTTTCCCAATGTTCCATACCAATCACTCATTATTTGTCTCATGTATTTAGCCGTCACCAGCAGACCTGATATTGCTTATGCTACCAGCTACCTCAGCCAGTTCAATAGTAATTATAAGGTGGAACACTGGGAGGCTGCTAAAAGAGTACTGCGATACCTTAAGGGCTCCATGGACCTAAGTTTATGTTACACTAAAGATGATAGTGATCTCTTTGGTCTTGTTGATGCAGATTGGGCTCAAAACCCTGTTGATCATAAGTCGTACAGTGGTTATGTTTTCAAGTTGGCCAAGGGGCCTGTGTCCTGGGAGGCGAAGAAACAACGGTGTGTTGCTCTTAGCAGTACAGAAGCAGAATACATAGCAATTGCTCATGCTGCTAAGGAAGCTAAATTTCTGAGAGGCTTGCTCATGGAGCGCGTTGACTTTGACAACCCAACTGAAATGTACAATGACAACCAAAGTGCCCAGAAACTTATGTAAAATCCTATGTTTCATAACAGAACAAAACGTATTGACGTGAAGTATCATTATATTAAGGAAACTGTCCGAAACAATGTGTTGACTGTAAAATGTTGGTAGATGTATTGACTAAGTCCCTGCCTCCTGTTAAACACTATTTTTGTATTGAGGGTATCAACAGGTGTTAGTTTGCCTGGATATTTTTTTTTGTCCAGAATGTATCACTAGATCAAAGGGGAGTGTTAGTTTATTTAACTTCACTTGTAATCTAAAGATAATTCTGTTTTGGAATTGTTCCGAGTGTCTATGTGAATATGGACATATTTGTGTGTTGATATAATCTATGCTGTTTCTGTTTCTTTGTGTAAAGGTTAGTTGCAAATAAAGGGCTGTGATGGCCGGTTGCACGAGACAAACAAAATGTGATTATGGCATCATGAGTTAGTCATTGTTCTACCTTTTAGCCCACATTTTGCTTTCATACACAGTATTATTCTATGTAGTTTAAATTTTTATTTATTCCTGATCTAGAATGGTTTTTTCATAGTTTCTTTTGTTTGGTAAAATTAATTGTTCATATTTTATTTTATTGCATTGCTTTTCAAGTGCATGTTGCCACTTAGTCATGGTATAATTTGAAAAGTATGTTTCATATCTGTAAAATAGCTCATGTAATTACTAAAACTGGTAACAAATGCATTCATAATTTACAAGACTGCTCAAACTTTTTCTTGCTGGACATGGATTAACCTCAAAATTGAAGCAAATCAAAAAATATGGGATATAAAATATTAAACTACATTTTGTAATTTAATATGTTATTAGGTTATGGAAAGCAATACTTTTATTCGAAATGTGGTTTACTAAAAGTTTGTAATTTTTTAATAGAATTTACTTAGTTTTAGCATTTAGTAACTTATTTCCTTAGTGTTTTGGGTGGCCACCGGGGGCGCTGTAGTGGTGAAGGAAGCATGATTGTATTGGTCAACCATTCAATTTTTGGTTTAAGAGCTGTAAGTTTGTGCCGGGCGGATGAGTGCAGTTTGCAGCGTTTGTTGGTATGTAAGAAGCGGTCATGGCAAGCATGGGGACGTTTGTGGTCGGGGAAGTTTATTCCCCTTATCTAGAGCACATTTTTTTTCAGACTGAGTAGGACCTAATGTCTACCTGAGTCAAGGGTAATTTTTACAATTTCATTTGTTGGTTAATGTATTGTGCTGCCTGAGGATGGGAACTTAATTTCGAACAATATGAATTAGCCAACACCTCACATAATTCATTTTCGGCCAGTGCTACACAACAATTCCACGTGTAAACTTGTGCACTTTTGATTTAAACTTGTTGTAAATGAATCTCGGCAAAATTCTAAAATTATGTAACGAAAGCTTTTGGGTGTTAATAACTAAACCTACATGTGAAGAAAAAAAGTGTCTGTACATCATTCAGCTGAATGAAGCAACCATAAAAACAACACAACCTCCATTATGAAAGATAGTGAGTTAATTGATAGTTTCAGCCGGGGCTTGAGCATGTTGCAAAAGCGACACGCTACATTTTCTCCAAATTGGATCTTTTTTTTTTTTTTTTTTCTGAGAAGAAGAATATTAATTCTGTAATTAAATTGAACATTCTATATAACTTGTGTCAAAGTACAGGCATTGCGAGTTAGCTCTTGATGCGTAACTAGGCCACAATCAGTGTAGCAATTGTGACCTAAATGCAGTTGACAATAACAGGAGAGTAGTTAGCTGATCACACTGCAGCTGAGAATGCATAAGCCAATTTAATATAAACAAAGAATTATTCCCCCACCCCACTTTTCCTGCCCCCTAGAGGTCTTTAGTCTAGATGATAAAGGCTTAAGGCAATACCAACAAAAAGTCTAGCATCCAAACAAAAAAATCTGCTCCCGACTTCAAAATGAACAATAAACGTGCTATATCTTAATGGAAAGCAGCAATGCTGTGGGAAATCACAAGTTACCGTCAGTAGTAATAGAAAAATCTGCACAATCTCGAGCATTATAAAATGATAACATGAACACTCTTACTATATATTACAGGAATCAAAATAAGGTATGGATGAATGGGAAAAATTTTAAAGATTGGTTTTACCAACAGTTTGTCACTTCTGTGACATGTTTTAATGAAGAACATGGTTTGCCATTTTGAGCACAGCTCCTAATTGACAATGCTCCATTTCATCCAGAAGTGAATTAACTAACTTGTTGCAAAATCAGGGCAAACAGCAAACACCTCCCCCCCCCCCAAACATTTCTCCTTTAGAGTGCAACCAATGAGTCAGGACATATTGCAAAATGTAAAACTACCATATTCGCCCATGTACCCCTCGCAACCATGTAAGCCGCACACCCCTTTTTTCAATGACAAGTTTGGGAATTTTTTTTCCAAAAAAAAAAAAATTAAAAAGAAAATTTAAACTTAACGTTGTAGACTTCAGGTAGTCGCTGGCTGGCAAGCAAATTTGCAGCTAAAGTTAGCTGAAGGTAGTGTTAAACGGGTGTCTTAGCAGTAGTGAATGTACAAAATTTATGATGTTCCAAATGTTATATCACGTGTTACACGTATTTATAACCACCTCTCTGAACAGTAATAGACACAATACAGTTTGATTATGTGGCACTAATATGAATGCACACACAATTAGCAACTTGCCAACCAAATGCGAAATGATGAGTCCTAAAACCAACTAAATGAACAGTTAGTAATGAAATACAAACATCATTACGTACGAGAGTCCACACGAAGCAATGAAAGCGTGAACAAAGTACATGAGGTGTCCAACGTGTGATACAACACTAAACACACGAAGCAAAATAAAATTAACAGCATTATCCGGCCTAAGTAGACCAAAATGTCACGATGAACTGTTGACGTTGCTATGGTATCCTGTAACATGTTTTTCATTTAGCGCCAATCTCTAATACACGACGCTGTGATGTACTTACAACGTACTGCGCAATTTTCTATTTACTCTGCTTCCCTAATTATTTTTAGCTTCTCACTCACTGTAAACGAACACAATCGTCATTTTGACATTTTGATGTCTCAAAGAACTACCATGATACACGTAGTCACTATGAAAACACTCATCTGCTATACGTCGAGAACAATGCAGCCTAAACACGAAACTAGTTATTGATCACGCCGCCAGCATTCCTCCACCTGCATGTCTGCGTGAGTGCCTAGCAACCCGTGCTGTTGTAAAGTCTCTGCGTGAGTCAGTTATTTACCCATGTAGCGCACAGACTTCAGATACCAATTATCAATGTAAGCCGTGCACCCTAACTTTGTGATCCAAATTTTGGAAAAAAAGTAAGGGCGAATACGGTAGTTTACAAAAATAATTTTCTCAGAACCCTTATAGATGAGAGTGACAGTTCACTCACTATCATTGCTTCAAAAAATTAAAAAGTGAACATGAAAGATGTGATTTACTGAGCTGCCGAGATTTGGGATTGTATTAACGAGCAATGCTCAAGGAAACAGTAGAAAATTATATGGCAGATGCTTACATTCATTGAAAATCCAGAATAGGAATGTAAAGAAGAAAATATACTTTTGCTTGTTCAACAAAGTCCTGCGTGCGTAAAGGCAGAAGATGAATAAGACATTGGTGAGTGGATGACAGCAGATAGTGAAAGTCATGAAAACCTAACAGAAGAAGAAATTGTTCCTGGTTTCTGTTACTCAGCAAGAAATTTGATATGATGTGGAAGAAAGTGGCAAGGCAAGTGGTGATAAGGAGCAGCTTGTGTAACATGCAAACACCCTGGCTATCCTTGAACTGTCCCTTTGCCACGTTGATTAACATGCTACCGCTAACCCAATTGATATGTTCATGAGACGGTGGCGGAATACTGCTTCAGCTAACAAGTTTACATCATTCCACCAAAATAAACTTAATGACTTTATGAGAAGTTCTAATAACCAATATATGGAAGTACAATGCAACTTGTTTATAATGTAGCCTTCTACAATAAATTCTAAAGTATAGTGGAGTTCCAGCCTCAGACCCACCAAACTGATGTTAGGTTATGTGTTAATTTGTATTGTTGGCTATAACGAAGTCTTTGAAATATTTTCCCAGTGTAATACAAAGCTATTTAGTAAATATTCAATGACAATTTTTTCGAACAGTTAGGAATTTCTAAGTCGCAGAAACATTTTTCATTCATATTACAGTTTTGCAGTTAATGTACATCACTATGGGAAAACATTACTGTGTTTATTTTTCAACAGGTTAGCGAATCCACACAGAGCGGGTTGTGCTGAAAAAAATATCCTTTTGTGAAGCTAGCTGAAAACTCACAACACTAGTGGCCCTGTGCATGCTGAGTTATATAAAATTGTTCAAGAGTAATGCAAATAGGACTGTGTATTTTGGACTCGTGTAGCATCAGTCTGGAAGCATGTAGCTTCACTAAAATGTAATAATTTTATGCCTGTTATCCTTTTTATTACTAATATTTTTTGTCGTAACTATATGTTACTGGTACTCATTTTAATCAACTTTTCATTTGCCGTATTTTTCTTAGGAACTTTTTGACATAATTTTTGATCAGGGCAAGTAATTCATGAATTTCGGTTATATGCAAGGACAGGATGCTTGAAGGCGAAATCATGGCGCCGGGCCAGTATTTGTTGAAGGGAACAATCTGGATTTCCCTCAAGAATGTGTGACGTAGCCATGGTAGGGCTTTGTTGCTCCTCCACCCTTCTGTACGTCATGTCCGGGCACCATAATACTTTTATTTGTGCGTGGCACATTTTGGCGTTTATTTACTGCCCAAATATCTAATTTTGGAGTGTTTAAAACTGTGTGAGTTCATTGTTATATTATATAAATGTGTAGTTTTTAATTTGATGCAGTGTGCTTAGTTATAATACTATTTATTATTAAAAGAGGCCCGGAAGTCGGTGATACAGTTGGTCACACTGACCGTAGGAGCGTCCTAGTGTTGACCATTTTATTTTTGGGGGTGTCTTTTCTTGATCGTCGGCCAAAGGTATAGGACGTGCGTGGCACATCCGCGGGAGAAAAGCGTGGGTGCGGGCGCCATCGCGAATGCCGGTGAGCTGAGCCGTCTACACAGTTAATTCGCCTTAAAGTAAAATACTTTCACACCACGTGGATTCTACCAGTCGCGTTTTCTGTATTTTATTGTGGTTGAATTTAGCAGTCTGGACCTGCAACCACCAGAGCGGGATTTGTTGTGATGACCAACAGTAACAACGAGTATCAAGGCCTTTTTGTGGTATTATGTAAGATGAGTAGACTCTGTTGTGGTAGGCGTACTCAGATATTGCTCACGCACCTTCAAGTCACCTCAGAAACCCGCCAGTGTTAAAAACATTTTGGTATTATCTCAGCCATGTGGTAAAGATGTTGCACGGCCTATTGCTTGTAACACGTGACAAAAATTGTTTAAGTAAAATTTACAGATACAATGTGCTGTGTTCTTTGTGAAAATATTTCCTCCACCTTCCAACTACACTTTCGAACCACGAACTTTGAACCCCCAAGTCTCATGTCTCCGACGAGCTAGGCCTAACACTGGGACTAAAGTGTTGACGGCCTTTTTTAATACTAAGATTAATGGTGGACGGTATCATTACATGGTGTAGACATATGGAATACTTGCTTGTTTTGAAATGCAGGCAATGAAAAATACAAGACTTGTCTACTCTCAAAATTTGGAAATAAGTTCTACAATAATATTTTTTGCAAATGAGCTTCAAGACAAAAAAATTCTTACGAAACTGTCATCACCTGATTTGATAGCTTTGGAGGTGAAATATAAAAAATGTTACCCACAATTTAGATAGTACATGTAATGAAGATCCCAAGAAAAAAGAAATGAAGGAAAAGCAAGTGAAAATAAAGCAGTAACTGGAATTTTGTACGGCTCAGCTCTGGCAGAGACTGTTCAATATACTGAAGAAACAAATTTGTACAGCGAAACTTCTCCAGTTTTTAAGTTAGCATATCTTAGTGCTCTTATGAAAAAGGAAATGTGTCATCTTGAAATCCAAGAACCCCTAAAAAATGAACTAGTTTCTTTAATTACTGGATATGTTGCAAGTAAAACAGGAAAAGAAGTATTGTTTCATTTTGCAGAAGCCACTGGCGACGCAGTTCGCAAACCTTTATCATTAACTTTAATGAGCGATGAAATGTGCTGAGCTCGTGCTGCGAATACTATTCACAAAGATTAATTTAATGAGTATCCCAAATTTAATGATTTAGTGATTCATTTGCAGATGATTTTGTTCCCCTGCAATGTGTGAGCAAGTCATCAGCATTGCTCTTACAAATGATATTGGAAGGAAATGCTACAGATGAAGATTTGTGTCCAAGACGACGCAGGTGCTTTCAATAGCCCAACGCATCCGCTTTTAAGCAGTAAAACACATGCGGCGGACTGAAAGCAGCCAAATTAAACACTCGGCGGAACATGAGACGCTACTGCCCTTTTACATCAATCTGAAGACATTTTCTCTCATGAGAAATAAGAAACAGTTAAGATATTCTACATTCTCTTGGTATATCTATGTCATATGACAGTGTACAAACTGTCTTCTCATGTGTGACAAATGTTATTTGTGACAGATACAATGAAATAAGGGAAGCGGTTCCACCTGCTTTGCACCAGAATATATTTTCAACAGCAGTTATCGACAAAATAGACCACAAACCATCATCAACCTCGGCCCAAAACACATTTCATGGTACTAGTATTACCATTATTCAACAGCCTGAAAGCACAGTGGCATTTAGATCTCTGCAAATTGAAGATTCTCGGTAGGATAGAAAAGTTACCAAACAACTGCCTTCTTCTCACACCAAAATTGATCCAATATATGCTAAGTACTGTACGTGGCTTTATGTACATGCTCTGGAATTAGGTGTTACATCATATAATTATGCCAGGATGTCACAAAGCTGGTTGAAAAGGAAAACAGTAGAAGTTGTCGAAGGTGTCGATCAACCAACTTCTGATAAATGTATACCTTGGTCAGCTTTTATGTCACATTCCCATCCCACGAGACACTCCCACAACAGTCAGTTTCAAATCATATTTTACGTACTTTGATAAATGAGAATGTGCAAACGCCGGCTATCGTAGGCCATTGCATTAAAGTAATTTAAAGCATTTTCCACAAACTGAAACTAAACTCAGGCCTCTCTGCCCACATATGCATTGCTAAAGCAATTGCAATGGAAGTATCCTGCTTTATATGGCAAAGATAAAATTATAATAATGCTGGGGGGGGGGGGGGGAGATTCTATTGATTAAAATGGCCATTATGAGAATGAAAGGGTCATGGCTCTCACGTTCAGGATGGACAGACATCCTAGTTAATGCTGGAGTGACAACTTCTGGAAGAGTTGAAACTATTTTTTCCTGCTCCCACGTTAAGCCTACTCAATATGCTCACCAAGTAACATTAAGTGCATTGCACATTCTAGAAAGAGCAGCACATAGAGCACAATTATGCGAAGATAAGCCAGATTTAGGATTAGAGGATTGGTGTCAGAAGCACAGTACAGAATCTGCTCAGTTTGAGTTTTGGTTAATAGTAATTGATGTTTTAGATGGCCTGTGTCCATGGATGTTCGCACTAGATCATACAAATTATTCAAGATGGTTACCTGTTTTTGTGAAGATGCTAAATGAGCTTGAAGTCCGCCACCTCTCAATATATGATGAGCTTTTAAAAAGGAAAGTTCGTAAGTCGGAAGACGAAACATACATTTTCTGCTTTAGTAGATGATCAGTTACATGAACAAAACAACAAAATAATCAAGGAGGCCGGTGCAGCAATTGGTTTTTTGGCCAGCCCTTCAGCACTTCTGAAATGGATGGTAATAGGACCCAACATTGTCAAAATTTCATCTGATTGTGAACAAACCTTTTCTACTAGTGACGAAACTGAAGAAGATGTGACTGGTGAGGAGGATAATACAGTAAACCCCCGATCTAACGACATCGGCGATCTAACGATATAATTTCCAGGAACAGTGTAAAAATTAATATTTTAAAAATTTATCGAAGCTAAGCAATGTGAAATAGATCGCAGTAAAACATTAATTATAATAAGTATACGTACATTAAACAATAACATAATGCAGTTATCATAAATTAGTAATATGCAGCTGTGAAACAAAAAAAAAACTGTTTAAAAATGCTAGAAACTATGGCTGGAATGTAGTTGAAGCACGTACCAGGTATGTAGGCCGCCCGCGCAACACAGACATAATGTGAGACGTGATGACTAACGCTGCATTATCTCCTAATACTCCTCCTCACTTCTCCACGCTCCATCCTGCCTGAACTTCCCTCTCACACTCCTCCACATGTCCTCATCTTAGCTATGCAGTTCGATATGCGATGTGGCATAGCAATAGTAATTTACAACCTTTTTTGAAATTGAAAATTTAAGGAAAATCGTCTGTGCTGCAATTTCCCTTGTGAGTGCTGTGCTGTAAGAAACACACCGCTAAACATAGATAAAATCCCTCCTGACTGTCCACGCCAGCCAATAAACACTCCCCCCCCCCTTTCCCTAGAAACAAGCCAGATTGTGCTTGTGTGTGTGCGCATGAACTGCTGACTGTCTGATATTCACGTGCAACTAGCATCCTGTCTCGTCACAAAGCAGAGCCACGTGTTAGTTTTTCCTCTCCCACTCGGCGACTCTATCCCATGTTTCCGTGTCTTGTGATAGCCCAAGGGGATGGGGGTTGAAGAGATGACACTGTTTTTTTTTGCGTCTCGGTGGGTATTTGATGTGTACATTGTAGAGAAGATGTGTGCCATGTTTCATACTGGCATCACAGTTTGCACAATACGTACTTCCACATTTTTGTTCTTTCCAAATGCACTATAATAACCTTCTGTGGAATAATTTAACTATGAAAATGTCCAGATTTTTAAGTAAATTAAAAAGATAATACAAAACACAGTATTTCAATTTCCTCACTAGAAGATGCTGATAATGTAATGGATTCATCTTTTATTAAAAATTATTCAGCAATGTTTTTAAATTTAATTTTTATTGATAGCAATGAGAAGTAATGCATATTCATCCATATTTTATACTGATGATTTCCGAGCACTGAAATAATAATAAAAAATCTATAATTTTGCACAAGTGGCAAGTGGAACGGAATTTTATGCTTTCTTAGATTTATGCTGTCTTAGAGTTGTAAACTTTTCTTCTAATGTTCTTAACTGCACAAGTCATTTGTATTATTTAGCTCATTCTTGTTTGTTAAATAACTTATAGAAAATGTATGCTGTAAGCTGCAAGTGTATTCCAGGATTTTGATTGGTTTTCATTTAATTTTTGTCGCAGCTATCCGCTTATTTTATTTTAACTATGTCAATTTTATATTCTTAGTTACTATTTTCTATTGTTTCTAGTTAGATTTCAACTCATTTTACTGCTACCTTTGTGCATTTGTTATTTGTTAAAAATTTGGTTAAGTGTAAGAGAAGGCATTTTAGCCTTAACTTCGCCAAGAAAATGTAAGACTAAATAAAATAAAATAAAATAAAATAAATGTTTAGTTAATCAACTCATTATACAAAGCCTTCTATGGTAACATTATATTCTAAAAATATGTAAATATTAAAACAAATTTACAAAATGCCTTCTAATAAATGAGAAGCGATTAAAATGAACTATGTAATTGCTGAAAGTTTCCACGGTGCTCAGCATTAACAGTTATTGACAAATTTTCAGGGTATCATTTCAGAAATATGTATCTATTGAATAAATTAGGCATATATTTTTACAAAAAATCATATGTTTATATTAGACACAATAAAATACAGACTTCTCCCAAAAATTATTAACATTTTTACCAAAAGGTTTGTGTTTTAAGAGTTAAATGTTACAATCAATTTAACAAAGTAATTTCTTGAAACAGTTAAGCTTTGTAAAACTGGAGCTTAACTGAATCACATATTTTATTACTACCTTTTATCATTATTCACTAAAAAATTCAACAGTAACATCCTAAAATACGCTGTATATGGAGTACTGTAGGTATTTAAATAATGTCACAAATAAACTCAACTGTACTACAGACAACAACAAAGCACTAAATAGGTATAACATTAAAATATGTAACTAAATACTCTACCAAATTAAAACAATAAAAGTATACATAAACAGCATTAAAACATTACAGCACTATTTTCATTACAGTATTATTGACTATACAATAATTTTACATCAACCACTTATGAAACATTATCATGAGCTTGACATTCGAAAAAATACACAAGAAGTAAATAGTGAAGAAATAACTTTAAAATAGTCCTGGTATAAGTTCTGCTATAATATACAGTACTGGCTGTTATAGAACCATATACAATAGGTGGACACAGTATGGAGTGAGAAATTATAATAATAAACAGACCTAACATGCTTAACAGAAAAGACAGTTTTGAAAATCACTGCATATAGTAACCTTACACCTGATTTACTACTTACATTATTTTTCTGAACAAAAACTATAATTTTTTGTTTTATTTACACATAGTTCAATTTGTAAATACAATCAACTGTCTGTCAATTATCCATGAGCAGATAATTTAGTTGGCAGCTAATCCACGGTACCGTCTCAAAAAATTCTTAAAAAAAAAAAATCTATGGTAAAACTTTAATTTCACACAGTCTGGAGTACAACATCAAGTTTACGATATAGCTCTGCTTTTATGACATACAACAAAGACTTACAGCACTACAATCTTAATTTGGTGGACTTCAATTTTAAGTAGACAGATAAAATGTTACTTGTCTTACGAGTCTTATTATTATACTGTATGTAATTTTCAATTATTGTTGACATCAATCTCCTCAATAAGTATGCATAATAAGGAGATGTACATAAATTTAAAAAACATAAATTTGAAGGTCGCACAGAAAATTCAAGACATACTGTACACTTCTCAAAGTCCTACACTTATTCCAATCAGTATTCTTCCATCAAACATTTTTACAGGTACTTTCATAGTGTACAATTGTTCAATAACTTTAACCTGTCAAACTCAAAAATAATAACTACTATATAAAACCATACAATTGATTTATATTTAAACAACAAAATTATTATTAAAAGTGTAGTTAAATGAGAAAGTTGTGTTGTAATTTTTTCCCTCTCATTTTTCCACAATTTGCATATATGCTGCATGCTCTCATTGTGCAGCATCCTGTGTTGTAATCTGTGCCTAAAAATCTACACCTAAAAATCTATGCATAAAGTTTGTTCATTGTAATATACTGTCTCTTAGGCTGTATGGTGATACTCATATTGGGCATAAAACTCCTCATTTGTCTACGCCATTTTCAATGATCGTTCCACACAGAATGTGTGAAACAGCACCTGCAAGTAGGTTTTTGGTATGGTAGGTGGTCATTTCGTCTCGACCACAGCAAGGTCATAACTAGTTGGTTTTTGGTTCAGTGCAGTAATTTTGTACGTAGCGAGTAGTATAATAATTGTATTCTGTTTTCATTATGTAATTTCAGGTTTTATGGTAATAATTATTTCATTGTAATTTAACTTGTTACTGCTGCTCCGCCATGTTGGGCGGAATATTTCTGAGATCCATGTTAATGCTCGCTTTTGATATATAAACCCAGGGATTTTTGTATGTGCGTTCAGTCGGCTACCTGTGAAAAGTGTCAGTCTTGTTATTCGTTATTGTAAATGTGGAATGGGTTGTTATGCTGCAGGACTTATAATAATTGATTAATTTTCGGCGCCTGTTTAGTTTCTTGTTTGATTATTTCTTGAGTTGAAGTCCTGTAGCATAATGGCCCAAGTCCTAGTGTTTCGTTCGTGTTTTGCTGTTCGTTGTTTTTCACTTTTGGTCAGTAACTTTAGGTAACTTTCGCGATCAGGATTTTCAATGTTTAAGTTTCATTAAATTTGTAATATCCAGAGAGAGAGAGAGAGAGAGAGAAGCAGACATGTAAATTTTATTGTTTAGTTTAGCTTGTTTATTAAGTAATTTCTGTAGGCGTGTAATTTGAAGGTTAGACTTTGACAGACAGAGAATGTAAATAATGGCAGATAAATAATGAGATTTGATATTTCTTATGCACTTTATGTGCCCGCTTATGAGACTGTGCTAGGGTTAGTTGATGTGTGCATACTACTGAGGTAGGTTATGCTGGTGTTTGTGATTATGTATAGGGGCGAGCGTCTCCCGAGTTTTAAGTAATTGTATTTAGGGGCATGTGTCCCCACGATTTCATGTTAGGGTTTGCTACTGAGGAATGAGACTCAGGTAGCACATGTTGTGAGTGTTAGTGCCCTATACGGATAGGGCTAGCACATTTGTTTGTTATTGTCTTTATTACACCCTTCTCAGGATTCTCGACTAGGGCTTCTTAATGTTCCATATTATTCATATTAAAATAGATTCCATTTGCATGCCTGTTAACAGTAATTCTGTGAATGTAATGTTTAGTGTAATTATCCTTTTTGTATTGTAATTTTTAATGTTTCGATTTATGTTGATGTTTTGTTAAAATGATTTCCGTTTTAAATAAATTGCTGCTGCGATTGAAACCGGAATTTGCTATGTTTTGTTTGAAGCTAATCTATGGATCACCTCTTTATGATTGCAATATACATATGATTTTGGTTGCAGCGTTTGCTGATTATTAACTGATATTATTATTCTGCTATGTTGAGGTTATGGTGACTCCTACCTTTGTTTGGATTACGGTAAATCCTTGCCTAGGCGTCCTTGTGAATAATAGGGAGTTGCAACCCACGTTTTGTTCCTGTGTTGGCTAGTTGCCATCACCATTAGTGAGGTTAGCCCCGATGATGGGTGGTGATGGTACAATTCTTTTAATGTGTAACTTTATTATTCTGTGCCTGTAATCGCCAATGGGATATTATGACGTCCGGCAACCAAAACAAAGAGCTGCAATTTGCGTCTTGCATTTGCGTTGCGAGTGTTTGAAGTTCTCGTGTGTTTGTGTATGTTTGAGATGCTTGTAAGGTGTTATTTTAATATTTTGTGCATTTATGTAATTGTAATATGTATATTGCAATGCAGGGATTAAAACACCCGGCTTGTAATCGCCAACGACAACGGGATATTAAGACGTGTTTCGGAAGACAGGAACTTCAGCTGGCATGTCTACAAAACAGTCACTAAACAAGAAGTAGGTAACCCATCCAGAGAAAACTGCTACATAAAATAATGTTACCTAACTTTTATTTTAACAGAATTTGTGGGTACACACTTACGGTTCTTGTAGTCTTATATGAAAACATGCTTTTTCAAGACGCCGACTCAATAAATTCCTTTCGTATGAAAAATTCCGTGTTTTATGTTTTTTTAGCAAGTACTGTAAGTGGTTAATAAGTCCACAGTCCACTGAGATTTTGTGCCTGTCCGCTCCAAAAACGCAGGCCTACATATTACCAAAAGAAAAGGCCAGAAGACCTAAGCCTATATATTTCCCGGTCATTAAAGTGTACTTGTTTTATTTATTTTTGTTTACCCACATAAAAGTTCTGCCATAGGCCGGTTTACAACATTTACGTGACATATATATATACAGCATGAATATACACATACAAATAATATGTTTAATAATGTGTGTTAACCAACAAAATTATTTAAAGCTGATCTGGGCAATTAGCCCTACCCATGTTTGTTTATTACTTAGGTACGCTTTTTATTGATATATTATTTCCGTTTCTGTTGTGAGAGCACAAATGTTTGCTGTGTAGTCTACAATAAGTACGTTAGCAAGTTGTCCCCCCCCCCCCCACCCAGTAATGGAGCCGCATGACTACGATAACACTAATATTTCAAAGGTAGATCCTACCACAAAAGTTAAGTTTTTTGATAGTCTACTACCTGAAACTAAAGAGGTAGCAAAGGAGGTTAGCGGGCAGGTACGTGCAGAAATTTGGGGAAAGATAAAGCAAGACCTGGACAGAATACGCGCAGAACAAATGGCACAGTTAGTAGAAACGGGAATGAGGGATTGTGACGCCATGCTAACAGAAGGTCGTGCACTGTTTGCCGGTGTAAGTGATTCAGTAGCGCAGATGAGAGACTGAACAAGCAAGTGACAGTTCAAATTACGGGCCTATTAACGCAAATTACGAACCAGCGTGATAGTGTAAACCAAAGCACTGTGAAATTAGAATCACTACAGAGTGTCATCTCGGTTCAGCAGAGTGAAATCTCTCAAAATAAAAGTAATATTGATGAAGTTAAACGTGACTTGCTCGTAGAAACACAGCGGCGCGGTTTACAAATTCAGGAAATACGTGCAACACTGACACAGGATTTGCAAATAGGTTTGAATGCAATTGAACACAGCCTGTCTGACCAAAGCAGGCAGCTGACTGAATTGCAACTACGAGAGTCAGGTGCTGGGGGGTACATGAATACGGACTCCTTAGCCACGTGCGTGCCTGGTCTCGGGCACACTTTTCGTGACAGAGATATTCCATGGTTTGGTGACAATGAAAATGAACACCCAAAACGACATCTTGTAAAATTGAGGTGAATTTTTCATTTCTATAAATGCACTGACAAGGAAAAATTAGCGGTAGCAAAAAAAAAAAATTGTCGGAAATTGTGAAAACTGATTGACCATGCGGGAGGATAACATAAGCAACTATGATGAGTTTGTGAGTGAGATCATCAAAAAGTTTGGGATGCCCAGATTCAAGGCATAGACAGGGCAGATTTGTATCAAGGTCACTGTAGTTTGGGGGGGTTTTGAAAATCATCTCAGCAAAGTAGTGGAACGAGACAAATATTATGATAACCTACTCACGGAATCTGACGTAGTAATGTTAGTGTACTCTCAAACACCCCCTGCGATCCAAGAGATGCTCATGGGGAAAGACATAAAAACTGTCGAACAACTGTGTAAGGTGTTAAAAGAAATGGACAGACTACAAACATATGCCGGGAAGGGAACAGTATGGCCAATGCACGTAACCATGGGCCGAACACAGACACACACATGTCAAGCCGAGCGTGCACGTTGCAGCAACAGAACAACAGAGGGCGTGGACGAGTCTATGATAGGAGATACTACTGAGATTTTGCTACAAACAGGGAGCGAGAGAGAGAGAAAAACGTGGAAGCTGGGGGGTCGGATAGGTGCTTTCCATCAATGATGGATGACCGCAGGGATGCCAACCCACGCAACACACCCAGTGCACTACCACTGGTCCCAAATAGGGATGTCCGTGGTAATGATCGTCACCCACACGGAAACGCTCGGGGTCGTCCAGTATAGGCAGCAGGGCTAGGACGACTGCAGAAATTCGCACACGCATGACTGCCGCCATATTTACAGACGATCGAGAGTTTTTACTATCAGAAGAGCCTGCTATCAGTAGTAATACTGTGCCAGAGTTATCTTACGAGTTAGCCAGTCAAGATGTCATTGTTTGTTTGATTCCGGTTCTGAGATTTCAGGAATTTCCCAGCAGTTTTGGAGAATTTGAATTATAAAGTTGTTGTTTGTCTGACTTTGCCCGTACCACAATTGACAGTTGTCTGCGCTACAAAGGGGAAAAGTAAAAAAATTAATAGGCAAGTTTTTTTAAATTTAGTATTCAACAAATTTGAATATGAAGCAGTTTGCTTAGTCATTCTTCAGCTAACTAGGGATATCATCATTGGCATAGATCTCATGCAGGAGCATAATGTGGTGGTAAATTTTGTTACTGGTAGGCCTACTGTTAGTTTGGGGGATAATTCTGTTCCCATGCTGAGGCGGGGTTCAAGTATAAGCAGACCAACTGAGACACTCCATGTTGACATTGTTGATGAAGCTGTGTTAGGTGAAGCTGAAAATGCATTGGCATGGGTATTTGACAAATAGGAAGCCTCAGTCAACTGCCTCAACGTCAATAACATTGTAAGTTGGAATGAGAAATTGAATAGGGTGTTACAGGAATGCAAGACAGACAGCAGCACTGAGCAGCGTGTAGCGATAAGGGACTTACTGTGTGAATTTCGTGCGGTATTTTCAAATGAACCAGGGCTTACCAATCAGTATGTTGCAAGGATACCAATCATTGATGATACCCCTTTTAAACAAAAGACCTATCCTATCCCTTGGACATGCAGGGAAGAAGTCGACAGACAAATTACTGAAATGGAACAGCATGGTATAATTGAGAGGGGTAACAGTCCTTTCGGGAACCTGTTAGTCTGTGTCCGCAAAAGGGATGGTTCAGTAAGGGTCTGCATTGATGCCAGAGGTATTAATTCCAGAATTCAGCATGATCGTCAACCTCCTGTTGAGTCTGATGACCTATTTACTGCTTTTCAAGGAATAAAATTCATCAACACGACCGACTTTGCAAAAGGGTTATGGCAGGTTCCTCTGCATCCTGACGACAGGAAATTCACTGCATTTCTCTATAAGGGCAGAAACTATCAGTTTTGCGTGTTACCTTTCGGCCTAACTAACAGCATAGGAGAGTTCTGCAGGGCCGTCGATGCGTCGTTAGGACCTGAAGTTAACTCAGTTGTTCAGGTGTATGTGGATGATTTGGTAATTGTTAGTGAAACCTTTGAGGAACATTTAGGTTACTTACGAAAATTGTTTGAAAGATTGAGCACTGTAGGTTTGAAACTAAAACTTGCCAAATTTAAATTCTTGCGTGAAGAGGTACAGTTTCTTGGATTCATACTGAACTCGCACGGCATTAGGCCAGACCCTAGTAAGGTAGATTTAATTCAGGATTTTCCAGTACCACATAATGTAAAAGAACTAAGGAACTTTCTAGGTATTTGTAATTTTTACAGACGATTTGCTGAACAGTTTTCCAAGGAAGTGGCACCTCTGTTAGAGCTTTTGCATAAGGATAAGGTTTGGATGTGGAGTGAGGAATGTCAGACTAGTTTCGAGGCATCTAAACATTTGTTTACGAATAAATGCATTGTTTATCATCCAGATTTTGGTAAACCTTTTTACATGAGTGCAGATGCATCAGGTTATGGATTAGGTGTAAAGTTGCTTCAGTATGGTGATTATGGCAATGAAAAGTTATTAGCTTTCATGAGTAGGTCTTTGACAGGAGCTGAGTGAGCCTACACAGTCACCGAGAGGGAATGCCTAGCAGTAGTGTGGGGCCACAATAAATTCAGATATATATGTTGGGTCATAGAGTTATCATTTTGTCAGATCACCACAGTTTGGCATTTCTAAAATCCTGTAAGTTGATGGGCAGTAGACTCACAAGATGGTGTCTGGCACTACAGAAATTTGACTTAGAAATTCAGTACATTTCCAGAAAGAGTAACAGTGATGCAGATTTATTGAGCAGAGTAATATTGAGGGATGGTCAGTTGATATTAGAAGAGAAACCCAGGGCAGGACCAGTCATTGCTAAAATCAGTATTGAATAGGATGATGATTTGGTTGATAGATTCAAAAATATTACAGTAGCTCAATGAGAAGACAGCACTTGGGGTCAAATGATAGAGATTTTAGACAGCCAGGACAAAGATTTGGCTGACCCTATGGTAAACAAAATTTTAACATGGTATTGTCTCCATAATAACATTTTATACAAAAAGGAAAATTTAGAGTCGGGTAGTTGGAGGGTGTGCGTGCCCAAAGCCTAGGTTAAGGCACTTATTAATCAGGTACACAGATAGACAAGGCATTTTGGAGAGAAAAAAACATTTTGGCTTTTACAGCAGAGTTACTATTGAATAATATGGCCAGGACCGTCAGACAAAGTGTTAGCTGTTGCGAGATATGTCAAAAGGCCAAGTCCCCTAATAGGAGTTGGGAAGGGCCTTGGTAGGCGATCATTCCGACTGGTCCTCTAGATTTGTTGGCTGTCAATTTGTATGGGCCTCTACCAAGGTCACAAGGTGATGTGGTGTACATTTTTGTAGTCGTGCACGTTTTCTCAAAATTTGTTGTTTGTTATCCATTGAAGAAAGCAATGGCTTTAACATGTGTCCACAAGCTGTTAGATAATTATTTCCTACAGCACGGTAAGCCTAGCAGAATCCTTAGTGAACACGGTACTCAATTCACCGCCAATGTGCGAGTTACTTTGGCTAGGGATTGATGTTGTTTATTCATCCATAAGACACCCACAGAGCAATCTCGTGGAGCGTTGCTTGCGAGAAATAGGCCGCCTTCTTCACACCTACTGCCACCATAATCACAGTAGTTGGATAGATGCAGTACCTTTGATGAATAATTTTCTCAATCTCCATATCCACAGTAGCACTGGTTTTGCGCCGTCTGAGCTAGTCACTGGAACAGTTGTGCGTGACACCCTGGCAGCAGGCCTGGACTTTCCAACTGAGGTCACACCAACGAAAGAAGAGAAAATTGAGTCGGTGAAGGCTAAGTTGCAGTTGGAGGCGGAAAAGCGGGGCAAGTGACAGGGTACTTACTGTTCATGGCACTTTTCGTGTTGGTGATAGGGTCCTTTTGAGGGTTAGTGAGCGGAACGCTTTCCAAAGCAAAGAAACCAAGAAGCTTTTCCTTTTATTTGATGGCCCATATTTGATATTGAAGGAGGCTGGCCCCGATTCATGGCAGTCAGGCTACTTGTCAGAAGGAGGAGGTGTCAAAAGTATATACGACTCATATCTTCTGAAGACATACAAAAATTCATTGTAGGTATGCCATATAGGCTTTTACATCATCATTATGTGTGTGTCAACATAATGATGGTTTCTGATAACAATCATGTCATATTGTTTGTTGACTTTCGGTGGCAGTCATTTGTGACAGTTTCAGGCCAATGTGTGTGTGTTTTGTGCAAAGTTGCCAAGGTGTGTGTTGCAAATCAAGTAGGTAGTTACCCTTAGCAGCATAGGTTAATAGTAAGTACAATTAGTCAAGCTGTATGTGGGTTAGGCTCTGTGTTTAGCTCTCCCATTACTGGTAGCTACGTTGTAATTTGTAAAATTTTACTACATTAGCCTCATGAGAGTTATGTAAATGTGAATTGTAATTCAGCATGTTTAATTGATGTGAGGTGCAGTCAATAGGAGTCTCTTGTTGCTGAGTGACTACTAAGATTGTCATATGTTAAGTACAAATAGGCGTAACAATTACCACAATTTCTTAGTTCAAATAATGTTGTACTGAGATATGTCAATGGCCTAAACAAACTTCTGTAAGAATAAATTATTATGAAATCTAGAGAATTTGTTAGTAATGGTTAATACAATTAGGCAGGTTTCATCTCAAGTTGTAGTGTTAATGTAAATTGATTTGTATGTATAACAGTTTTACGTACGAAAAGTTAGCGATTTCTGTCCAGTATACAAGACAGTGTTGTTTGTGTGTTGTTGTATGGTTATTGAAATAGCGGTACACTATTTACCACCATAAAATATCTATGATATGCCTTTTTCATTGTTTATTAAGAACAAATTACAGTCAAACTATTACAGCTCATATGAAATGATTGTATTCTTGTGTAACCTGCTAACCTTTGTAGCCGACAATGCTCATCTTGTTCTGTAGATTGTGTCACAGCCCATAAGATTTGGGCAGTTAAGGAAGTACGAGGAGACCTTGTATTAGTTTGATATTGTATATTATATTGTGGTGCAGTGAACCACTTATCTTCTCTTTTCTAACATTGGCTCCCATTTTATTTTTGCGTGTGAAGTAGCATACCCTTTTACTTTTGGTCACCTGGTATAGGACTTCACCTGTGACACAGACCATAGCTGGCAATTCAGTTTGATATGAATAAAATTTATTAATCCTTGTTTTAAGTAAATTTTATTAGGGGGTAGGGGGGGGGGGGGAATTGTGATGCACATGACCTTAAATTTTGACTTAAGTGAAAGTTGAATGAAGTAACTAGAATTAATTTAACAGTGAGGGTTTTGCATTGCCAGCCTATATGTTTGTCCACGAACCAACCTCCAAATCATAAGGCCTACTCTGCAACAGCATGCTCACGTCTGTGATATTTTTAATTAAATGAAGGACCCAGTGTATAGCTGGCCTTGATATGTGAAAGGTCCTTCAAATATAGGTTGCCCAGTAACTTCAGGCCACTACCAGGTGAGATGTATGTAGCAAGCGTTTCATGGAGTGTGTGACTGGTTTGTGTTAATAACATGCAGTAAACCAAGAAGCAAGGGCAACTTTAAAATGCATATAAAGAGAGGGACTGTCCATATGTTTATTTGTAATTCACTTATTTGTGTCATTTATTGTTTGACTTGTGCGTGGTTTTAGTTTAGTTCACTGGCAGACTTAATTTAAGAGTGATTCATTATTTATTGTGAAGTAAATTGGTTAGACCATTTGCAGTTTAATTGACAATAAGTCACTAGAGCTCCTACAAACTATATAATGGTATTGGAATATACTGGTTAGGGATTTTGTCATTTAAATAAATAAATATAGCAAACTTTTTTCATGCAGAGGCATATCAGTAGGATGTTGTTCAAGAGTAATACAAATACGACTGTGAATTTTGGACTCTTGTAGCATCAGTCTGGAAGCATGTAGCTTCACTAAAATGTAATAATTTTATGCCTGATATCTTTTTGATTACTAATATTTTTTGTCGTAACTTATATGTTGTTTGTACGCACTTTACTCAACTTTTCATTTGCTGTATTTTTTCTTAGTAACTTTTTGACATAATTTTGATCAGGCAAATTTATTCATGAATTTTGGTTATGTGCAAGGACAGGATGCTCCAAGGCGACATCATGGCGCCGGGCCCATATTTGTTGAAGGGAACAATCTGGTTTTCCCTCAGGAATGTGCGACGTAGCGATGGTTGGGCTTTGTTGCTCCCCCACCCTTCTGTACGTCATGTCCGGGCACCATAAGGCTTTTATTTGTGTGTGGCACATTTTGGCATTTATTTACTGCCCAAATAATTAATTTTGGAGTATTTAAAACTGTGCGAGTTCGTTCATTGTTATATTACAATAAATATGTAGTTGTTAATTTGATGCAGTGTGCTTAGTTATAATACTATTTATTATTAAAACAGGCCCATAAGTCTGTGATACTGTTGGTCACACTGGCCGTAGGAGCGTCCTAGTGTCGACCATTTTATTTTTGGGGGTGTCTTTTCTTGATCGTCGGCCAAAGGTGTAGGACGTGCGGGGCACGTCCGCAGGAGAAAAGCGTGGGCGCCGTCAGGCATGCCGGCGAGCTGAGCCGTCTATAATTAATTTGTCTTAAAGTGAAATACTTTCACACCACGTGAATATTCCCAGTCACGTTTTCTGTATTTTAATGTAGTTGAATTTAGCAGTCTGGACTTGTAACCACCAGAATGGGATTTGTTGTGATGACCAACAATAACAATGAGTATCAAGGCCTTTTTGTGGTATTATGTAAGATGAGTAGACTCTGTTGCGGTAGGTGTACTCAGATATTGCTCACGCACCTTCAAGTCACCTCAGAAACCCGCCAGTGTTAAAAACATTTTGGTATTATCTCAGTCACGTGGTAAAGATGTTGCACAGACTATTGTTTGTAACACGTGACAAAATGGTTTAAGTAAAATTCACAGATACAATGCGCAGTTTTCTTTGTGAAAATATTTCCTCCACCTTCCAACTCCAATTTCGAACCCATGAACTTTGAAGCCCCGAGTCAGACGTCTCCGACGAGCTAGGCCTAACACTGGGACTAAGGTGTTGACTGCTTTTTATTCTAAGATTAATGGTGGATGGTATCATTACAGCCCGGGGAACGACGACATCCAGAATTTACCAATTACTCATACACAACACTAGCCATCAACAAGCCTAGACAAATATTTAGAACTGGAGTTCCTATATATTTCTCATATCGCATTGAGCTACCAATAGATTAAATCCACACATACCCGCCGTGTAACGTTATGATGCGAACTGAGAAGCCAATAGTGACTTCAACAGCCATATCCAGAATTTAATAGTTGGTCGCTAACGCGATAAACCAGGTCATGAACCCACATGTTTTGAATGGTCACACCATCATCACTCGTTAACGAATGATAAACGTCTCAAACACACTTTGCTTCTTAAGGTAGTCTAGTTTTGCCTGGTTTGGTTCCCTCCGAGCATTACCACTGAGTAGGAAATGATAAACATAAAAGGTCAATTAAAATTATAATAAAAAGAAACCTCGTGTTATTGCTCTCTGGGGATCAGGCATGTTTAACTCCACTGAGGCACAAACTGTGTTCTCAGAAGATTGTATTTTCTCTTGCTTTTAAATTAGCCCTCAAATTAACTGTAAGGTAAATAGATAAGAGGACTTGACATAACCTTATAAGGAATAAAAACCAGGAAAACCTCACAGAGTGGTGCCCAACGTAGGGCTCGAAACCACGACCCTGAGATTAAGAGTCTCATGCTCTACCGACTGAGCACCTTGTCACCTTAGCCAACTGCGCTGATACGTCTGCCCGCAGCTATGAATGATTCAAAGATCATGGCTTGAACTCGCGGCTTGTGGTGGCGGTTGAAATCAGCATAGTCAAACATACTACAATGTTGACGGTGGTTGCCTTTGATGTCAGCCCGGTGGCGCTCTAAAGCCAAGGCCTTGGTACCGCTGGCACCCTTCTCGAATCCTGACAGTAAGTGCAACCTCTCTTCGAAACCCTTTGTGGCGTATGTGTTTATGACATAATATACAAGATCGACTCCATATATTGCGCGTGCTTTGCCAGCCTCATACTTCTCGGAGGCTGTTGCCCGTTCGCGAGGCTTGCTCTTGTATAGGGCATCAATTATGGTACTCAAAGGTGTGCACTCCGCCCACGCCCTCTTGCCTCCCTTAACACCCGAGAACTGTGCATCATAGATCGGCACACTTCTAAGGTCCTCCTCACTAAGAGCGAACCCACTAGAGCTCCCGCTGGCAAACCATTCATGGCGTCTCTGGTAGAAACTGCTTATCGTCTCAGACGTAGCGCGCTTAGTGACCAGAACGGAGGCAAACTCGTCGATCTTTGGGGCCAGCCAATTGTATATCTGGTTATCTTCAGTTGCTCTGCCCAACCGTAGGGCATCACACTGTCAGGCACCCATAATACTTGACCTGACTGAGAATATTGGACGTCAGGCTTAGTGAGATGCACGGTGCCACTACTTAGATTGGTCTTCTCAGTGGCCCAATCACTAGTGAATCGCGACCACCCAAAACACATGTCATAGTAAGCTAAGGCAGCACTGTCGGCTATGGAGATGGGCTGTCCATTGAGGGCCACATCACACTTGCAGAAGAAGGTACCGAACGCTTTCAAGGTTGATTGTTGCTCAGGAACTGGTCGGAAGAGGTAACTGTCATAAATCTGACTGCTGCTCTGGTGTCCTAAGCACATGGTTATGAATGCCATCACTAATGGTTGGGGTGTGCCTGTGGGCATATGCAGAAGGACTTAATTGACACGGTTTAGGCGTTGGGTTGGGGTGCGAACGGGGCTCTTGATGCCAAAAGGACTGTTGGGTGGCTCCTTAGACGTGAGAGGGGTGTGTACATAGAGCCAAATCAAATCTGCCAGGTGGCAGGCATGTGCTTATTGTCAGTTTGAGAGGTGGGGGAAAGAGGCGGTTGACCACCTTCAGCAAAGCATGTTTGCGCACACTCCGCAGGTGTACAGTGGGTGCCCAATGGTATGCCTTATAGACGGGATTACCATGGCACTCATAGTACAGGCTCTTTGTGACCAAGGTGCACTGGCACAGCGGGAGGCTGTGGCAGTAGGTCGCGAGGCCACACGCTGCTGGTTATGCCTATTGGACTGGTCAACCAGTCTACCATAGCAGGGGCCGATTCTCGTAGGTGATCTATGCACTCCTGAGGTAATGAGGTATCCCCCAAGGTGGTGCGAGGCGGCAGCTCAACCCAACCATGAGCCAGAAAGCTGCTGACCATAAACTTGCTGATGCTGCGCGCGAAATGGTATTGCTAGACCATCCCCTTACCGGCTCGGAATGGACATTTGGCTCGCGCAGCACATATCTCTGCGCAGCCACAACTCGGAGGCCGCTCAGTGGGTAATGGAGCCCAATGTGCTAACAGCCAAACACTTGCGCAGATGACTTGCTCCCTGCGAGTCCCCGACATTTGCTCGAGGTTGGAGAGAATGGCATCATGCTCTGCGATACTCACCTCCAAGCGATGTATTATTAAGGAAGACAGAGCACAGGCCTGCACGCACCAGGCCCCATCTCCCAACAAGAGTGACCGCGCTGAATGTAGACAGTTTGCTAATACCTCAGGGATACTCGGGTCCTCATACAGCAAATACCAATTTTGCATAGTCGAGGTTTTGCTGTGTGGGAAAACCAACCACATGAAGCTAGCCAGTCAAGACTGGACACTATAGCCTCTTGTATCTTCACGTGGGTGTGTGCATATCCATCAGGTAGGGTATAAGAGACCACCCAATATGGTAAGACAGCTTGTCCATTGAAGGTCTTTCGCTGGTAGTGTATAGTTACAGACAACTTGGGGGCACACAGCAAGATAGTATCACCGCCCCCCGGAGGAATGCAAGAGTCCATGGGTGCTGCCAGGATCATGGAAGCAACTCTATTACTAAAAACCTCGCAGAGTACGAAGGCGGCCGGAAGAAGTAGAGAGGTAGCGTGTGCTAACCTGTAGGCCAAGTCGGAGCAAGGCCCTACGGCGCAGGTGGCGCACTGGGGTCTGGAGCAGTGGTCCCAAGTGAGAGGCAGCCTATGCCTGAGAGGTTGAGGGAGGCCAGGACATGAAAAGGGACCGTCTGGATAGTAGCGGCGGTCAATGCTATGCCCGCGGTTTGCAGCGTCTGCCCAGTCATCTGTAATAGTGCCTGATACTCTCCAGCCACGAGATAACCTCCAACCAGGCAAGGACTAATCACAATATCTGCCATCATAGCTAAACGCCGTGAAGGTGCAAGGCTAAAGCATACGCAACGCAGGTATATAGTGAATGTCCGCGGCCGGTATAGGCACAGGGGGGTCTGGCAAAGCAGTACCACCGGGCGACCACAGGATGTGTTGGACGTGAGTAAGAGGAGGCACATCGAGCATCAGATTTTGACAGATGACGTTATATGCCTGGACGCTGTTAAGGCACATTCAGGACAGGGCAATCACTCGCTGCGCAAGTCAAATACTGAGAAGAGCAGCGCATGGCGTACCACCCACGTCTTGCTGTAGCCAAATGTCAAGAGCCAGGACTGTGCCATCTCGCCATGACAGCATAAGGCATGGCCGGCCGCGGCTGTGGCGCCATAGCCGTCGATCCACTCAGTGTACTCATACGACCCCCATAACACGGACGTTCCCAGCCAGATTTGAAAGGCAGTGGCCACCATGATGTAGATGGATGCCTTACAACCAGGAGCCTCCCGAGGGGGTATGTTCAAAGGAGAAGCAAGCAACGTTGCTGCGAGGTCATCAATGGCAAGGCTAGCCCCCCACGCTATGAGTTGGTTGGTAGGCAGGTTCAGGCCATATAGTGCTGTAGTGACTACGGCTTTACGGGTGGCAGTGTGAAGTGCACACATATAGACGAGCTGTTCGGGCTGCGCTGCCAAGAAGGTGAACACGTCCCGTCTCTGAGGGCCTTGGCCAACGGGGTACGCTCGTAGTATACGGAAGATGAAATTGTAGTCTGAGGGCGAGGGTACGTGAAGCGCGCACGGGGAGAAATCACTCCGCAGTGGGCGCCACACCCCATCAAGCGCATAATACCGCACCCCCAGTATGTCCATCGCGATGTACAGACCCCACACCAGTGACAGGTGTTCACCCCCGGAGGGTGGCAGTTTTCTGCGCAAATTGGATGAGGTGTGCAGAGCTTAATAGTGTGGCAGCTGGTATGGCAAGCGCCACTGCCGCATGGAGCATGATGGCTACCGGTATTGCAGGCCAGGTAACGTAAGTGGCATGGAAGACGCGTCCTGGCGCAGGGGGCACACACCCGCTGGGATCAGCCCACCAAGGCGGTGGCCTGGTTTACAGAGCCACAGAATAACCTGGAGGTCGGCTTCTGTGTAGTCTATGCCCTCAATGAACAGGATATCTTGACGCTCCACCACAGTGTCATATAGGGCGAGGTCAAGGGCCTCTGCCTGCAGCAACAAGAAAGTGGGGTCGTCACCCGCTGGGAAGACCGTTGCTACGGGGGCTGTGTCAGCGTACGCGTACAGGTGCCTCACAAGAGCCCAATATAACAGCTTGGTGTACATAGCTGCACTGTCATATACCTGCCAATTACGCTCTACTGTTCCTGTAAGCTGTTTAAGAACGTTTGCTGAGCGTGGGTGCAAAACTGGTTGAAGGGCTGATGTGACTACCCTCTCACTGGGGACTCCGGCGTTCTATAGCCGCTCGACATCGGCAACTGTGTAGTCATGGATGCTGCGCGCACCCGAAAACTGTATCTCCAGCATGGGTATAGCGTCTGCTGCGAGTCTACCCATATGGATGGGGGAGGCACAGCTTCGCTGCTCTTGGGGTACCCTCAGTCCACTGCCTGGGATACTGGGCATTAAGTGGCTAGAGACGTGTATCCCACCATCACCAACTGGGAAGTGGGCAGTGCTGCCTAGCAGACGATACGCCATCAAAGTGACATAGTCGGGTTCGGGCCCTTTAGCCTGGGTAACCTCACATAGTAGCATGGTGGTGATGTCTCTAGTTTCTAGGAAAATATACAATAAAAAATTAAATTTAAAATGATTATACTAACATCTGTAGAGTAGGCTATCTGTTACTGTAATATGAAATAATTCTATTAACATTGCCCACCTAACCCTAGTAAGATTAATGTGCAACTAGTACTGAAAATAAATTATTTGTCTGAGATACGGTATAAAAAATAATCTAAAGAAAATCACAACATACTTTGCATGTTATTGCAATCATAATATACTTTTAACTGTTGACATGTTTTAGTTGTCAGCTGGAAAGCACATGGTGGTGGAAGGATACATAATGTTTTTGTTTACATTGTCCTACTTTATGATCTGTCAAACAATGGAATTCTTATACGACATGGACAGTATAGGTGGTTTATTTCTGTTACAAAAATCAAAATTATAAATGCAACATCCCAAAAAAAAGAAACAAACTTTCATGTTAAGAAGTGTGTACGCACCCAACCTTATTTAAATTCGTACCATATTTTTTTTTCTATTTTAATTTAAATTTTTACTTACAGGCTATGTGCCTTACTTAGTACTGGTTCATGAGGTGTTCGGGATGATACAACAGGATTCAATAACTTGGTAATTGGGGACATACACAAATTAAAATCAATTTTCAAAATTTAAGTACAAAATACAGTCGGAAATTTAAAGTACAGTAGAGTTTTTTCCTGACATATTTGGTTTCAAATTGAACACAGCTAAATTTTACTCACATTATGTTCAATTACATGGAATGCCCACAACCATATTTTTAAATACTTGAAGACTATATAGGCCTTTACGAGCAGATGAAACAATAAGTTCCGCGCATGAATGGATTCACGAGATTTTTCCGCATTATGCACGTGAATGGATTAACGGGATTTTTCTTTGGATAATTAAAGTATTTCTGATTTTTTTTGTTTGTATTTTTAGATTATAAGTGCAAACCCCTTAATCATTAATGCGAATAATCGTCTTCTGTATTAAATTGCTGCATTTTATTGTAGGAATGAATTTGACCTTTTTTTAATTTCTACTCAGATGTAAGAAAGGGTAAACATGGATTATCTGTGATTTTGGACTATCCGACGCATCTGCATCCTCCATTAGCGCAGATAAACAGGAGTTGACTGTATAACAAACCACAAACTGAGCTATCCAGGGCACGACGAATGCAACATAACCTCAACATAATTTGATGCAGCTGTAGCAAGACGCATCATAATGTAAACAAATGTGTGATAACACTTAGTCATAGAGATATATATTGTAACTAGGTAGACATTGAACATTTGCTGCCATTACTGCCAGTCTGCTGCCATCTTGTCGATTTATCGAGATCACGGTACTGCATGCATGAGTACAATTTTGAGTATAAAATACGTTGATGAATAAATATATCTACGGCAGTGCATCTATAGCCATGAATGCAATGTAGTTCACAATTCCCATAATGGCAAAAACACATGAAATTAAGCAAATGTATTAAGGTTTTCACACGGTCAATTGTATGAAATAACTGCGAATGTGTTTTTTCTTCTGTCCATTATTTGAATACTTTAAATATTGGTGAAAATGGTTAAAATCTATTAAAACTACTACATGTGTGTGGACTAGTATTACTACACAAAATTGATAACTAAACAAAACCAGAGTATCTTAAAGGAAAGCTTACACATTTAGGCAATTGTGCCTTAATTTATTTCCGATGAAACATCTGCCAAGGCATCTGAGTTCACGTAAAACATCACTTTCAAAGAAATTATGTTGAAAACTAATAATTATGCCAAATTTCACGGTATTTCGCGATTTTGGGGAGTCACCAATTGCAGGGGTCCTTAGATATTGATAACCGTATTTACGCGCACATTGCCCCCCCCCCCCCAAGTTTTGAAACTCAAATTTGGAAAAGCTAAAATATTGCACATAGGCCCCCTATGTGTATTTCACGATAAATGAGAATTCTGATGTCTGGCAACCATGTACCGCGCGCCATCATATGAGTTTATTATGTGTATCGTTTTCACTCATGTACCCCACGCAACATTTATTCCCCCTTAAATTAAATTTGGATTACATATAAAAGTTGGGGTGCGCGGCTTACATGGATAATTAGTATTTGAAGTCCGCGTGATACGTGGTTAGGTAACTGGCGTGCGCAGAAACTTGACAACAGCCCGGTAGGCTAGGCACACACGCACACAGCCACGCAGCCGGAGGAATGCTGAGCTGGAGGCGCAATCGATAACTTGTCACGTGTTTAGGCAGCATTGTTCTCGGCGCGTAGCAGATAAGTGTTTTTGTAGTGACTCGGTAACGTTAGTATTTTGATAGTTCTTTGAGAAATCAAAATGTCAAAACGACGATTGCATTTGTTTACAGTGAGTGAGAAGCTTAAAGTAATTAAGGAAGCAGAAGAAATAGGAAATAGCGCAGTACGTGATAAGTACATCACAGCGTCGTATATTAGAGATTGGCGCAAAATGAAAAACAAGTTACAGGATACCGTAGCAACGTCAACAAGTTCGTCGTGACTAACATTTTGGTCTACTTAGGTCGGATAATGCCGGTAATTTTATTTTGCTTCGCGTGTTTAGTGTTGTATCACACTTTGCACACCTCATGTACATACTTTGTTCGCGCTTTCGTTGTTTCGTGTGGACTCTCGTTCGACATAATGAAATTTATATTACAGTTTACACTACTAATTGTTCATTTCGTTGGGTTTTGTACTCATCTTTTCACGTTTCAACAAATTCATTCGCACGGAAGCCATGCAGATATATTTACATTTGATAACGTGGGACGGCCGGCCACTCGACACCACACGGTCTGGCGGCCTATGGCCCGTCTGACCCGTGCTCAACTGATTGTTTACGTTTTTGATACACAGAAGTGATTCGTTTTTCTTACCTATTGAATTTGTTTGTATAAAATTAGTTAACATAAAACAATTAACCATTATGTGCTAGCAAATTTAAGATTTTTTTTTTTTTTAATTTTTCCAAAATTTCTTTTGCATTGGGTGATACTCCCAACTTAATTTTTTTTTTCCGTACAGAGAACGTAAATAAAAATACTACAGAATAAAAACATACCTAATGTTGACAAATTTTAAATTTTTTCTGAAAAAAAAAAAAAAAAAAAAAAAAAAATTCAACATTGCGCACAGAGGCCTCCCCCCACCCTTTTTTTAAGTCAAAATTTTGGAAAAAATAGGGGGCCTATGTGCGCGTAAATACGGAATGTTGGCTAACACAAGAAAAATTACTGATCATCCCAACAAAATACAGTATTCGTCCAAGTACTCCACACACCATTTTTCCAAAATTTGTATCACAAAATGGGGCTTACATGGATAATTTGTATTTGAAATCCGTGCGCTACACGGGTAGGTAGATGGAATGCGCGGAGACTTGACAACAGCATGAGTGGCTAGGCACGCACTCATGCCCATTGACATACAAGCGGACGAATGCCGATGTACAGTTAATCAGGCACAATCTACAACTAGTCACATGTGTAGGTGGATTGTTCTCTGCACCTAGCAGATATGTGTTTTCGTAGTGACTACGTACAATAGCATTTTGTTAGTTCTTTGAGAAATAAAAATGTCAAAATGATTGTGTTCATTGCAGTGGGTGGAAGCTGAAAGTAATTAAGTAAGCCGAAGAAATACGAAACAATGCAGCAGGTCAAAGTACAAAATCTCAGAGTCGTGTATCAGTGATTGATGCAAAATGAAAAACAAGTTACAGGATAGCAACATCAACAGTAGGGCTTTTGGAGGAAAGCAAGCCAAATTCCCAGTTTAAAAAACAAAATTACGGCAGTTCGATTACGCAATTTTGACAAACATATGCAAAATGCAAGCCTTGATTGCTAGAGAATAGGTGTATATCAAGAGTTCAAATCAAGCACGAACTGGGTTTATCTGTTTTACAAAAGAATGGCCATCTTTGCGATGTAAAACCACTGTTTGGCTAGCGACTCCCTGAAGCCTACAATAATAAGTTTTAATTATATTTAAAAAAAAAAAAAAAAAAACCCAAACCTGTCATTGAAAAAAGGGGGTGCACAGTTTGCATGGGTGTGACGGGTACATGTGAGAATATGGTACATTAATGAACAAAGTGCCATCACTATTAAAAATAGCTTGTCAAAAGAAAAGTATGATATTTACAGTTTTATTGTAACCTCCCACAGACAGACATATTACTGAAAACAATGATTCATGCACACTTGAAGAGAAATATTACTTGGAGAGAAATATTAAACGTACCATATATGGTATTGATGGCAGACTCACCCTGTTCGTCAGAACTGTGAGACTTCTGCTCCGGCTCAGTTTTAGTAGACATCTCCGATATCATGAGCACATCATGTTCAGCTGCCATTGCTGCCCCTCCGACATGATGCTGCTGTTCCAGGCTGAGGTTTTCCACATCACCTTCCTGGCGCGGCCACTTCCCTCCTGATGAGCTCGACCCAGAACCTATAAACAAACAAACACGGAGGAAATACAAATTTTTCAGACTTATAACAGACGCACACATATATACAAGAAACAGCGATATCCACGAAACATTAAAAATTCCATACATCAGCCACAAAATGATGTCTCAAAATAATACGTTCTTTGACAAATCAACACAACATTTTATCCCAGTAAAACAAAAACTGATTATGATCCAGATATAAACGTGCAAATCAGAAGGCCTAAAAAACCAAGATTAATGTAATTACTACAAAAACAAGTACATAATTATTGAAGTAACACAAACACCCATTGCATTGTTTCTGGCAGCCGAAAATTCTCACGAGTTACACACTTTGATATTTTTCAAGAAAAATTTAATGATTAAAATTATCAATTCTGATTTTTCGTAAGCTCGCCTGTGATTAGCTGGCTGCTCGGCCAATGGCTCACCATGCCTCGCGGCCTTTTCTCACAGTAGTATGTGCATAAAAATTCAGGCTCACAGCATTAATTTAAATGAAATGTAACTATCATCTCATTTAATACCGAAATGACTGCATCACGGAATTCCGGGGCTCAATGTAACTATAAAATCACGCAATTTTGGCTTAACCCTAATTTCAAAACCATCAGTTTGTTTCTTTCCACTGATAAAAAAACACTCTCTGTCAGGCACTTTTTTGTGAATGTTTTTCCATCTGTAGTTGGCAACTCTGTTGGCTTACTTTCAACTGCATTTCATAATTCTTCCAACTGAGTGAGATTGTCAGTAGTTTAGTTCTTCATCATTGCTCACAAGAAGCTTGTTGATTTTGCTGGCATCCACTTCCAGCTCTAATTGCTATGCTATTTTCATATTCATCTCCGTTGCTTGCTGAAAATCTACCAGCTCAGAATCGATCAGTCAATTTAACTTCAATGAAACCCTTAAAATCCTTAACCATTTTTGGGCAGAGTTTCTTCCACACAGCATTCAGCGCTGTATTCTGCATTTCATCCCTAGATTATGCAATATTTTTTATAGTATCAAGTATGTATATAGTAACCTTTCCAAAAGTCACTCAAGGAGATTTTTTTTTGCAGCTGTCAATCACTTTTATTGCATGGAAAAATGTATGCCACAGATTGGCAATAGTACCTTGATTGGTTGTAGAAGTGAGGTGGTTCAAGGGGGGCAAGTAAACAACTCTTGCATCAGTATTAACGTTGTCCAATCGTCTGGATGGCCAGGTACATTACCCATGAGAAGCAGCTCTTTAAATGAGATCTCTTTTCTTGCAAAATATTCCTTTACCTTAGAAACAAAATTATTACTAATCCAATCTCCAAACAGCTCACATGTAACCCAGACCTTGGTGTTAGCTTTCCAGATTAGACAGCTTAGTTGTGTTTTTACTTTTCTTAAATGCCTGCGGGTTCTTGGAATGATAAACTAAATGTGGTTTTAGTTTCAAGTCGCCAAAGGCTTTACAACCAACCATAAAGGCCGGTCCACACGCAAGGTTTTGTCCAACGTTTTGACTGCGCAGGTAAAACTGTGGACAAAACGGTACAAAAAGGAAGCGTCCACACAGCACAGTCATCACCACAGTTTTACTCGCGCAGATCAGTCGATGAAATGGAGGAAGTGGTGCTGTTGGGTATTTTAGCAATATCACTCGTAAAATGTAGGCAATA
>PNEQ01079794.1:0-47029 GCA_003012365.1 Medauroidea extradentata | reverse complement strand
AGACCTCATGGCACTTAGGTACTATTCGTACCAAAAGACCCCTACAACCAATCACAGCTCAGGACACGCCCCCCTAGACAACGTCTTGGCCAATCAGAGGCCTTGCTCCACCAAGGGGAGGGGGCTGCAAGGTTATTCAAATGCAGGTTAGGCCGGTTTTGCTCCCTGTTGCGTCAAAACATACATGCTCCCCCTACTTTCCTATGATTTTAAAAATGCCGTCCGCTAATTAAAAAAAAAACCTGACTTCACAGCTCCTAAATAGTGTTAAAAACGACTTTTTCACGTAGCTGTGTCTGAGAAAGTATCAACCGCAATCGTAAAACAAAATCATAGAAATATGCGTTGGACTTTACTACGTCCTTCCCACAAATAAAACAACAGGGCCATCTCTTGAAGTCCCATGGACAAATTGTTTCTACTATAATACTACACGCTACTTTAGTACTCGGCGCCAAAAGATGATTATGTGTTTGACGGACGTGTTATATTCGACTTATCGCCTTTCCTGTCTCCGTGCCTCAAATGAAAAAAAAAAAAAAAAAAAAAAAAGCTAGCGTCGACTAATTCTTAAGAGTGCGTGGTAGATAAATAAACGCTGAAAACAACAATTGATTTCTACGCTTTTTTCGAAGCCAATATGGATAAAATTCTCGATGACAATCCTAGATAATGGTATCTGCCAACTTTATGAAAAAATATTTATCCAGAATTACTAATTCGTTACGCGTGATCTCTTGCGCCGCAGTTAAATGCACGAGGTTCCGGCGTCAGAGATTGTGCCTCAGAAGTTCGTAACACTGGAAACAATTTTGTTTAAAACGTTGGCTAAAACTATTGTCTAGGATTGCTATTGTTTAATTTTCTTAAATTGGCTTCAAGAAACCTACAGTTATAGATTAATGCTTTTGAAGTTGAATTATGTACCACTCCCTCTTAAGGGGCCTCCCTACCTGCCCTTCAAACGCGTTGCAGCGAGTCACGACTATTCAATGAATGACAAAACTGTCTAACGCACATTATATCTGTATATCTACGAAAGAACACACACTTCAAACTATGTCGCAATAGGTTTAAAAATTCGGCATATTTATCAGTAACATTATTTTCTGGCCTCTCAAAACGGCAAAAATGGTTTCTTCAGACTGTCGTATCTGGGGAATTAACAATCGGATTCGAAAAACATAACTATATAAACAGAAGTCGGACTTTGAACTACGCTGTCCATAACTAAAATAATGTGGTCACCGCTTAAAGTCACAAAGGAAAATGTATAAAAGTAAACATCTGCACGCCAGTTGAGTGGCTTGCGCGGAGAGGCGATAATACATTACATACGTCGGTTAGTGGCACTCTTTTGCTCCTGCCTCACACACACATTAAGGGTGTTCAAGTGCGATAAAATCATAATTTTATATTTATATGAAATAGTGTTAATTTTGTAAACGACACTTGTGAGTGCAGTTTCCTCTTACGAAACAAATTTAACTCGAATATATTTCTCATAACGTTGCGTCAAAGTCAAAATTTGCACGTTCTGCTGCCATGCAAATAGTGAAAAGCAATTGACTTAAGTAAATGAAATAATTCACAGTAAACTAACATGCCACGGGCTACGTAATAAAATTTTTTTAAAAAAATCCTGTGAACTATTATTATATTTAAAAAATATTGCTGAATTTTCAACTTTTTTGTGTACTTTTGCGAGTTTTTAAAAAATTAAAAAAATTAACTATGGCATTTGAAATTCTTTATTGCATAGCTCATGGGATGCAATATATGACTTTAATAATAAGCCATTACGTGAGAACTATGAGAGATAAAAAAAAATTTCATAAGAGCCAAATTTAGTCACATTTTGTGTCTTAAAATAAGAAAAAAATATCTGGTTAAAAAAAATAAAAATTGTGATGAAAATTGCGTTAGATCGCGACCTTAAGGGGCCTCCCTAGATAAGGTTGTGTTTGTGTATGTGTGAGGCAGGAGCAGTGATGTTGCCAATAACCTACGAATGCATTATCGCCTCTCCGCGCAAGCTACTCAGCTGACGTGCAATGCTTTACTATTATACTATTATTTTATTTTTTGACAGAATAGTTCAAAGTGTAACGCTTGTTTCTGTAGATACGGCAGTTCGGAAAACCCACTTTTGGCCATTTTGAGGGGCCCCGAAAACGATGTTTCTGAAAAACGTGCCGAATTTTTAAATCTATAGTGACACAGTTTTAAGTGTGGGTTGTTATACATACATAATGCGCGTTAAACAGTTTCATAAAAAAAAAAAAAAGAATAATCGTAAGTCGTTGCAACGCACATGAAGCGCAGGTAAGTGTGAGTGGTAGATAAATAAACGCTGAAAACAACAATTAATTCCTACGCTTTTTTCGAAGCCAATGTGGATAAAATACTCAATGACAATCCTAGATAATGGTATTTGCCAACTTTATGAGTAAATATTTATCCAAAAGTACTAATTCGTTACGCGTGATCTCTTGCGCCGCAGTTAAATACACGAGGTTCCGGCGTCAGAGATTGTGCCTCAGAAGTTCGTAACGCTGGAAACAATTTTGTTTAAAACGTTGGCTAAAACTACTGTCTAGGATTGCTATTGTTTAACTATCGCAAATTGGCTTCAAGAAACCTACAGTTATAGATTAATGCTTTTACCGTTGAATTATGTAGCACGCCCTCTTAACAAATGAGAGGAGTGGCGATACGTGATCGGGAACAACGTGGTATGATGTCGCACCGACTCATATGCCCTCGTATATTACAGTCACGTACAGACTGGACACGCTCAATCTCAGTCACGCTGTCATGACCTGGCGAGACACGTCACCCGAGCACGATGGATGCCTTAGCGGTTTCCCAGAACACTTCACAAATGTCTCCTATACACTGTTCACTGTTAAGTTATCGCTTTTGAAGTTCCTCGAATTATTACTGGCAATGTCTCTTTACAGAAACATCACTTTTTTACGATTAGGTGCGTATTATTCGACTACATTTGTACTACAAATTAAATCGTTTTCATTACATAGTGAATGAGAACTATACTAACTTTTAAATTAGATTAATTATTGCACAACTACGTGTTAAGATTCCACTATGCTATCGATGTACAAATTCTTTGTTTTAAAGCCTTAATATTAGTTTTAGAGTATAAATCAAATATGTAGGCCTATGTTTGAAGAACCAATTTAATGCAAGTGTTCTTTAACATGTTTGGACTAAATGTTTTTTTAGTGTGTTAAATGCAATTTGTAAATACTGATAGAAAAAAGGGATGCTTTTTTTCTATAACTGTTTACAAATTGCTTTTACCAAGCAATACAAATTTAGAAATGAAATTTTAAAGATTAAGTACATAAAATTGGTTCTTCGAACAAACATATTTGATTTATATACTAAATCAAATATTACGGCTTAAAAATAAAGAATTTGTACATCAGTAGTATAGTGTAATCTTAATATTTCGAATACAATGTGAATTATGAGATGTGAGATCCGCATTGAAACATTTTCCAACAAAATTTGCTAAATTGTAATGGCAGTAAGATTGGTGACACGTGCGCTTCATTATAAAATTTTATAATTTATATTGGTCTCAGATGTATACTTTTGACTTCACACATAATCTTATGTTTATATTAGCTAGCGGCAGAATGGCTGGAAGTGAAACAATAACCAGGAATTTTAAAGTTCTTACATTACCCTGAATAACCTATAGCAGACCGGCGCAACAGGTTATTTCCCACTGCCGTGTATATAAAGGTTAAGTATAGAATAAGTTAAATAAATGTTTTACAAAACAGAACTCCTCCACGTGCCGATTGTATAAAAATTAAATATGGTTAGAACGACATACAAGGACACAATGTAACGGGCAGCTACTCATGAGACCTACTTGTATGTAGACCTAAATAGTTTATACATATATCAGATGGAGTATTGACTCTCTTTGTATAACATTTATACGTGTAATTAAAAGTGCTGACTGTAAAGTTTTCGTTTTGAAGCCAATAAACTGGTCAGGAAATATTATTTCCCGCTATAATATTGTTGCAAGTTTAGCAAAAATTTACACGAGGGCAATTCTCTGAGCTCTTTGGGATAGAAGTCTTTTATAATTAGAAATATAACAGTTGGACTTGAGTCATTGATTTACTAGCTCACAAAGCTTACAAAAATACACAAAACAGCAATCAACTATAACTTTCACAACACCATTAAATGTGTACACAATTTCTACTGTGCCACAGAAACGTTTATTAACTTTGACAATTAAAGCACAGAAATATTTACCACTAACCAAAGACTACGAGTCACAATAAAAGTTCAGTCATATATCCAATCAACAATCTTTCAAATATTGACAATGTACAACCTCAACAGTCCGAAGTGGTGATGGCTCACCATGTGCTGCGCAGCACCCCGAGTGCACCACTGTCTTCACCTTTGAGGTCTTCGGTTCGACTCCCGTCGCGCGCCTTCTTGTTATCCGTCGACCAGCAGCAGCAATCCCCTTGTTTCGCCAAATCCTGCTCTGAATGTATGTGCCTGCAGCCTCACAGTAGACTCTGACATCACTAAGATGTCTTCACCAGTCTTTCTCCACAAGCATAGCACCTTCTTCTTTCACGAATAATACCGAACTCTTCCCAAATCTGTTTATTCGGGGCTTATGTAATGCGGCCAAACTCCGGGGGTTAGCCGAATTACAGGGGTTTAAAATATACATTACATAATGCTTGGGATCGCGACTTGAGCCTCGTAGGCCGGTCTCGTAGGGATAAGACGCTGTATGACGTAGTTCGGTGTGAATCCCATCACGTAGCCGCCCGGCTTGTGAGTCATGGACTAGTCCATAAGGTGTTTCGACACAGCCTCCAGCCCGCAAAAACAGCATGCAACAATATATTTCTACATAATTTAAATGAAAATTAAATAATCTGCAAGTGGAAAATTCCACACGATACATGAAAGCCCGCTTCAAAAAAAGTTTTTTTTTTTTTTACAAATTTGGAATTTAATTTTCAAATCGTTTCTTATACAAGCATGTGTTATTATATTATAATTGATGATATTTTATAGCATGATATATTTTTGATTACTGCTGTAAAATTTGTCACTTGCACAAATACTCGAACATGGATTTAGTAAATGATTTTCCCTGCAAGCGATAGTGAAATACTTATTTGTTATGTGGAATTTGCCAACCCCAGTATATCCTTGTTAAGAGCACATAGCTCTGTAGTTATTTTACTGTGCAGTAGAAACTACTGTCTCTTTCCTCCCGCCTGCCCAAGCCGTCTAGCCGTGTGCAGTGTATTCGGCCGTTACAATATTGTTCGGAAATTGCTTCACGAAAACAAACGATATCTGCTTAGGAACAGCATTCAAAGTACATTACACGCGCGTATACCAATTTCAGGTTCACGACTGCTCATTAAAGAACATCTTCTAGTGGCCGAAAATGGCTAAAATTGAAGTTTTTGCAATATTTTTTGTAGGTATAAAAAGGATGGCGCATACTCTTTTAAAAGGTAAAGACGTGTACGATACACGTTTATCTTTAATATTACCTCATAAAATTATAGGGTCACAACTGAATATCTCATAGAAGCGAGTTGTCGGCGAGAAGACCCCACGGCAGTTTAGTGGCTTGCGCCTAGAGGCTAGAGAGAGACGTGATGCGCGTCTCATATCGTCCTTATCGCCTCCGTACTTCTATAGGCCTAGAACGTGTAAAATACAACCACCCAGATTACCACCTTACGGTAGTCACCACCTTTAGCTGTTACCGCGTCTGAAGGCCGGAAGTAAGGAAACTATAAGGGCGGTACTTATACACGAGAACCAAATGCCACGTCACCCTTAATACGCATGTCACTGAATCGGCGTGCAGGCCTTCCGTCGGTGACTCGCTTGAACGTAACCTAAAGAGGGGACCCTAAAATTTTATTGGACGCAACTATCCGGTAATATCCAATGTACGCCTCTATCGTAGTTATGTTTGCGTTTGTAGGCCCTATCCATTTCGGCGTAATGTACTAAATATATTTCCGGAAGCTGAAGCAGGTTTTTAAGCGTCAAGCATATTATTAACACGTCATGCGGTGCCTATGATTTCATATGTGACAACAGCAGCCTAAAATGTAAATTGTATTTGTATTGCTTCAATTCATTTGCGTACACTGGTCTAATTTGCCCATTGGATGCTACTAATGTAAGAAGCTCTTCTACTCTTCGATTGGGTGCTAGATAAACAGGGATTGTTTTGTTACGAATTTATTATATGCTCTTCAGAATTTAAATTTTTCTTTTGGAATATTGCCGTAGTGTAGAAGTAGGACAAACATAACGTTTTCGAAGATGCGTGTGCTAAAAAATCAATTTGTTAACTGCTAAGCCCTTTTAAAACGTTCAGTTAAATCATGTTTCCCCTGTAAGGTAAGTGTGAAGGGCAATCAATTTATATTACAAAAAGTTACCTGAGTAAGTTAGGTATTTTCATAATGTCCAGGATAGCTCAATCACCAGGAGAAGTTAGGCAGGTTGCGATCTATGTAATTAATTCGTGCTATTAACTAGGTTTACTTTTTGGACTCGAGAAAACTTCACTCGGATCATTTTTCAAACGACTTTAGCAGAGTTGGAATTTTATTCTACTTGGACTGACCTCTTGGCTTTTTATGAACGTCTATAACGGATGTTTCCTGTGTGTATAGATCTATTAGCTGTCATCTGCAGCAGCAAAGCAATCCGTAACGTGATGCCTAGGGCCACGATTTTGTCGCGAAAAGATTTTTGCCCCACTTTGTTTCAGTGACTCACGTGCACATCGGCAGTTCTGTTTCAAGGTTATTGGCAGCGCGTTTCTGTTCAGACACGTTTCTCATTTGACTGCACCAATCAGAATAAGATTATTGTGAGTCTGTACGTCTATAATTTGCCAAGGCAAGTGAGAGTAAAATCATCCAACCACAGACGATGTAGCAGAGCTGCAGGTGTGCACATGACGCATCGAAACCGAATGTTGCAAAAATATTTTCGCCATAAAATCGCGGCTCTAGTGATGCCACATCCACGGTCGACTCTACAGTGTCATACACGATCAGTAGAGATTATCGCGAAAATTGTTTGGGCCAACGTACCCTTGAAAACACTGTGGTTTCCAGCGACATGTATGATTGGTAGGGCACTGAACTTCCGTGAAAAGAATTTTGCCCCAGTTTGTTTGAGTGCCTTACGTGCACATCTGCAGATATGGTCCTTGGATATTGGCAGCGTGTCTTTGTGAAGTAACGTCACTCATTTGACTGTTCCAATCAGAATACGATTACTGTAACACCGCACGTCTGTGATTTGCGGATATAACCCCAAAATACATGAGGTTTAAAACATCCAATCACTGACAGTGAAGCAGAACTGCAGGCGTGTACGTAAGGCACTCAAACAAACCTGGGAAAAAGCTCTTTTCACGAAAAGTTAATGTCTCTAACGATTGGGTGTTAATTCGTCTGACCCAACGTAGTTGTCTGCAGACCAATAACAGGTATCAAGAATTATAGATGGTTCGGGATGAAGTGAGCACTTGAATAAGTCCTGCTAAAGTTCTATTTTCAGTTAATTCGTATCTTTCCGCGAGTAACGGCGAACGCCAGGAAATATCTAACCTCAATGGACACGTCACTTGATGTTTGCGCGTGTAAAATAAATTGTGCTGTCAGTATAAATCGATAAAGTTTGATTAAAATAAGTATATTACTTATATAAATTACAATTAAGTCGACTTACGTTGATTTGATTTATGTATTGTTGTATTTAAAGAGGAAAACACACGGAACTACATTACCTAATTTCGCTGCCAACCACACAAACAGTAAGGGGGCTATAGTTAATGTTGAATTATATGCAGTAACGGCTAGTCATATTTTTCAAAGGTTAAATTTTTAGTGCTCACTTTATTCCGAATGACTAGGGACCAGAAGTTTTCGCGAAAAGATTTTTGCCCCACTTTGTTTCAGTGTCTTACGTGCACACCTGCAGCTCAACTTCATGATTATTGGCAGAGTGTTTTTGTACAGAGTTATTATTCATTTGACTGTGCCAATCAGTACACGGATGACTATGACACAACACGTCTGTGGTTTGCGGGTTTAACCTCCAGACGTTGTATGTTACGGCATCCAATCACTGACCACAAAGCAGAGATGCAGGTGTGCACGTAAGGCACTGAAACAAAGTGCTGCAAAAATCTTTTCGCGAAAACTTCCGGTCCCTACGAATGACCTATACAATAGTGGGATTCTTATTGGCTCAGTCAAATAGGGCAATGGCTCTACGCACAATCGAAAGCCAGTCATCTTTTCATAAGTTGAACGTACGTTGAAACCTACCAAACAGTCATGTTTTCCCGCGATAAGCCAGCCATCATCATCTCTAACGATCGGTAGAACCTGTGAAATTTGCGTTTTAATTGGGACACAAGCTAGATTTCTAACGACTGTAAGTTGGTGTCGCTTCCGCAGTTGACCTTTGACTTTTCTTCTTGAAGGCGCTGAGCCAGTAATAAGGAAGGAACTAATCGTTAGAGACCTGAAAAATTCACGTCTTCATTTGGGCACAAGCTAGAATTCCATCAACTGTAAGTTTACGACATTTTCGCAATTGGCCTTTGACTTATTTGACTTCTCCTGGAAGTCTCTGAGCCAATAACGGAAATGTAACTAATGCAGACCTGTATCACATGAACCGCAAGCAGCTAATGAGCATCTGCCGTCTGCTTCAGTTCACAGATAATCTTGCAGGCTAACCTACAGGTCGGTGAACACGCGAATTATCCCCGTCTCCAACGATCGGTAAGTTCCGAAGGCAGCGCTGTGCGACTCTTGTCCCGGTTCGGAGTAAGGTTAATGCTACTACAGGCTAGAAAGATCAATGTTAGAAGTTTGTCACAGGGAAGTTTTCTGCCGCTTGAGCGCTTGTATCGGGAGTTTACCTGAATTTTAAGTTACGTTAAGTTGATAATTTAAACGCGAAATTGGTTTATTTTCTACTTAAAAATTATTTCTGTCATTTCCAAGCCTATTTAAATTTAATTTTACTACGGTTTTGTATTTTTCTGATCTCTTAGCGATAGCAACGAAACTAGCGTTATAAAATTTCCTTTGTCAAACTCTCCCGTGATAAATCACTAGGGCCACGATTTTGTCGCGAAAAGATTTTTGCCCCACTTTGTTTCAGTGACTCACGTGCACATCGGCAGTTCTGTTTCAAGGTTATTGGTAGCGTGTCTTTGTTCAGACACGTTTGTCATTTTACTGCACCAATCAGAATAAGATTATTGTGAGTCTGTACGTCTATAATTTGCCAAGGCCAGTGAGAGTAAAATCATCCAACCACAGACGATGTAGCAGAGCTGCAGGTGTGCACGTGACGCATCGAAATCAAATGTTGCAAAAATCTTTTCGCCATAAAATCGTGGCTCTATAAATCACATTTTCTTTCTAACCTGCAGTAGAATTAACCTTAGTTCGGAGGTAGGGCGTTGCGACCAAAGTCCTTATTAAAAAGTTGTTACATGGCCGAATTGAACGTGGCCATATTGCTGGCGAGAGTACGGGATTGGGTACTGTACCGAAAAATGCCATTTTTGATGACCCAAAAATAAAACATTGGTATTAACATCGCAAGTTATAATGTGGTTCAGTGTAGTCACGTAGATCGGTCGTCAACATCGATCTTGCACCCCTTGGTTGAGACGCAGCTGCTGCTATTGTCGAGAGGAACATTGAGGCATATCCTGGGTCTTAGGACCTAGAGGACGCGTGGTTTAGTGGCTCGACGCCAGCGGATCGATCCTGTTGCGGAGTGGCGCGATCAAGCGAGGCATCGCGAGTGAAGAAGCTGGTAATCCCTTCGGGGGATCCCCGGACGTTGGTGTTGCATGTGTAATGACGCCGAGTATAGGAAGCTTGCCAGGCTTTTCCTTTCTCCTACCCCTCCCCCTTCTCCATTCTATTACTTTTTTTTTTCTCAACGGTGCTTGATGTATCATTTATATAGAAATGATGGTTTATCGCGTGAATACTTGACTATTTGCTGCTTTTCAACGTGTGTTTAGATTATGAAAAGATGCCAGGTTTTAGCTTGTACGTGGAGCTTATGTCCTATTTGACTACGCCAGTAAGAATCCTGCTATTGTAATATTTGATGTTATAATTGGTCTGCAGGCAGCTACGTTGTGTCAGACGTGTAACACTCAATCATATATGTCGCGAGAAACCACAGTGTTTTCAAGGGTATGTTGGTACAAAAATTTCTCGAGATATACCATCATCTCTAATCATATAGTCTGCCTCACGTAAGAATTAAATTTTTTGACAGCTGTAGACTATCGTGTTTACACATTTCTATAGGAAAGTACTTTTAATTTTGATCAACTGCACAGTTTGATAGCCAACCGAGCGTGTTTGTGCAAAAATCGCTATTGCTAGAGACCGGAAAAATTCGCTGGTTCACTGACCTGTAGGCTAGCTTCCAGGAATATATGTGAAATCGTGCAGACAGCAGCTGTTTATTAGCTGTTCCCTGACACAGTGAAATGGGCCTATGTTCAGCTACAGTTTTTTATTGGCTTAGCTACTTCCAGGAAGTGTCGAGTTAGTCAACGACCAATTGTGAACGTGATACAGACCTATAGTTTCTGGGCCTCTAGCTTGTGCCTAAAAGAAAACGCGAATTTGCCAGGTCTCTACTTATGTCAAAGGAAAGCACTGCTAATTCAATGGAAACAGCTACAGAAAGAAATGTCAACATAACTGTCAACAAGTGAAATTCTTACGAGACGGTATATACATCTCGGTACCACGCACCAAGGTTGTTTGATTCTTGTTCCTAAAAATAGATACAACACCGTTGAAAAAAATCTAATTCACAAGTTGCCCCTCAAAATACCAGGAAATTTGTTTCAACACATTTAGTATGACCTTTGGTGCGCATTGCCGTATTCACTTTAATTGTTTAAAATGTTTGCCATGGGCTGTTGTTACACATTGATGTAAACAACGTAACCAACCAACTTGCAGTGGTATCTTTGATGATTGTTATTTGTATGAAACTACTTTAATCCAGTCAAGTTGCTGTTTTTATTCTGGGAATTAAAGGTAGAGTACGCATGTAAGTCCTTTGCACTGCGGTGTCTCAGAAGGTAACATTTGTGTTTTAATAGTGACATGAGAATGTTTATGTTATCGACAAATGACAGACATTATAAATTATCAGTAAGAAAAATACTGCCGGGGCGTGAAAGATATGCTCACTCTACCGCAAATAGTCTTTGAGATAAAATTCAAGTTTATATTTACTTTCACGTAACTTCAGTAAATTTTGATAGTTCTGAGGTTACTTTCTGTTTAATTTACACGACGCAAGGCCAGTCACCGTGCAAGAGAAAGTTTACTGCAGACTGGCTGTTGCGAAATCGCATGTAATTATTTTGGGGGAATGGACGACTTGAAAAGAGGCGGAGCTTCCGTCAGGCGGGGGATACAATTCCTATCTCCATGGATACCGCAACCGAACATAGCCTTCATACAGGCGCTTGGCTTCACATGTCCAGGATGAGATTATGTAGAGAAAATTGATTGTTTTGAATTTTCCGCTTTTTCAGGTAAACATTGATAGTATGCATTTGCGTATATTAACCACGAAATGAAACTAAGTAATATTTTTTACACTTGTGTGCAAGTCTATGGGTGCACAAATTTTTTTGGTTTCTGCCATCACCAACCAGCAAATAAACAGGTTTGTAAACGAGCTTTGTTTCCCACAGTACTATCCCCCTGCGGTGTGACGTCAGAGGGCGTGTACATCAAGTCGTCCATAATCCTGACATCTAGAGGAACACATGAACGTAAGTCCTATGTTACTGTACTACAGGTTTCATTACTTACAATGCATGACGCATGGGAAGGATCATGCTACTGTGGAATACTACACCGTCCAATTGAACACGACTTCTCTGGTGTGTAGTCCAGTTGCTAATAACAGCTGCAGTAGCATTCCACAGTACAGCGATCCAACCTATACTTAATACACTACAAATAGATAGGGACCCTTGTTTTTCGCGAAAAGAATTTTGCCTCACTTTGTTTCCGTGCCTTACGTGCACATCTGCAGTTCTGCTTCGTGGTGAGTGATTGGATATTTAACCGTCACGAGCCTTGATATTCTACCGGCAAATCACAGACGTGTGGTGTTGCAGGAAAGTTTTTGTAATTGGCTCAGTCAAATGAGATACAGCTCTTCACACATACACGCTGCCAATAACCATGAAGCAGAATTGAAGATGTGCACGTAAGGCACTGAAACAAAGTGGGGCAAAATTCTTTTCGCGAAAAAACAGGGTCCCTACAAATAGAGGCACGAGTATTTCGCGTATTCATCCGGCAACAGCCTACGCTTCTCAGTTCTGTATGTGTACCGGCTGAAGCCGAATATCCATTGGCTTCTATCAGTATAGTCTGTTTCATGTAACTTGTCCGTATTTTGCAATTTCTCTTCTGAGAAATGTGTCCGACAGTTCCATTGTTTGGATCTTTAAACCCGCCTGGCTTCCTGGAAAAGAACGGTCTCCACAATGCTATGTACAGACACGTTTCTCAGAAGTGAACTGTCAAAATACGGAACACTTACATGACACAGACTATACAAACGTGAAGCCCGTTATATCCTCACGACTTGTTTCCTTATTTATAACTGGCTCGCAGTCGTCTAATCACGGAAGAGGAGTGACGTTTACGTTATTGACGCTCAACCTGACTTAGAATCAATACGCGAAGTAATCGTGCCTCTAACTGTAAATAGTGTACTGTGAACCGTAGTATAGAGATGGTGCATTTTCGGTCCCGCGTTCATAAAATATTTTTTTGTTCCTCTAGTTTTGAGGATTTCCTCCAAAATGTTGACACAACTTTCTGCAACGTGTTGTATCTGTGAATTTCACGTGTCTGGTTAATTTTAGTACCATAAGTGTTGACTGGTATTACGTCAGACATGTTGAACACATACACCGTTAGTACCCTCATTCTTGTCAAAGTATACTCAAGTTACTTGAATGTTTGAAACGGGGTTTCTTGTGGCAAACACCAGATTTTCTCCGCTCCTAGTGGAAAGATTTTCGTCTGTTCAGTCTGACAGCACGTCTCTTTTTTTTTCTCCACCTCCTCACGTGCGGCGGGTTTGATTCACGCTTTCCCCGAGCCACTCTGGGTGCGGCCGGAGAATTCCTGGCGTGGATCCCCCTGGGCGACGCGCGTTACGAAACAGGGCATTCCGAATTAGCCGGGGAGTAGGAGGAGGTCTTCGGCGCGGCTCGCTGGAAGTCCGGTCTCTCCTGCATTCTCTCACGACAACTAGCGCTAGGGCCGGCTGCCTTGTCAAACATGTTTGTCGGGATCATGAAGAGGTAACTGCACCACTCAGATGAGTGGATGTCATCTGGTATGGCCGCGGGGTAAGGTAAATTCTACTACACGTTAGGGAGACAATGGAATTTCTTATGGACGAATTTGACAAGGGACAATTTCTGCCGCTAGTTGCGTAGGTATCGGTAAGGGCGCAAAACCGAACATTGCTGAAGGACAAAGATCTTTCCATAAGCGCCAGCACGAAGTTGCCACCTCACCGATACCACCGTAATATAGGTGGTTGGGGATAAAATGAGAACTTTTGAACCCTCCGTTATATTTTTCCTTTCAAATAATACACGGGAAATGTGTTTTGTGGGGGCTACAAAATATTTTGTGGGTATTTACACAGCGAAATTTATTTTGTGGGCACCACAAAAACATGTTGTTCACACCCCAAAATTATTTTGTGGAAACTACATAATAATTTTGCAGAGAAGACTTCCTACAAAAATTATTCTTTCACTGTATATAGTTTCCCGCCGCTTCTTAATGCACTCAAAGCTGCCTACGTAACGATCAAAGAGTATACATTTTAGTGTATTCTGAGGTTATGATATACATAATTTTCTTAAATTATTGTTCTAGCCAAGATGGTTTTCAAAAGCGCTCACTTTATCACTAACCGCCTATAACAACCCAAATTGTCCCTTGCCAAACCATCGCCGAGCATCCTAAGTGAATAAGAACTAACCTTACTGTAGATCACGTGTGCCAGCGAGGTTGGCTGCCCTGGAGAAGCGTGTTGGTAGTCGTCTACGTAAAACAAGCCTTCAGTGGTCGACGAAGGGAGGCTGTGTTCCAATCAACAAGCAGTACCACTCACGCCTGCACCTCTTGCCACAACTTCTCACGCGCCCGTACATGGTGGAGACAGGAAATATTCGCGTGTTACTGACCTGAGGTCTGGCCTTTAACAATACTTGCCTACTGAAGCAGACAACAGCTGATCATTAGTTGCTCGCTAACAGAGCGATATCACATTAGATCTACAAACATTTAGTTGTTCCTTTATTATGGGCTCACCCGCCCTCCAGACACTGTAGGTCAATGATACATTGGTAGGGACAGGAATATTTCGCGAATTCAATGACCTGTAGGCTAGAATCCATTGCGCTATGCATACTCAAGCCCCGTTTATTCGGTCGTTGTCTGTTGTTCCACTGAGTAGCAGATAGTCGACAAATAGTCGGGGCTTGAGTATGTATAGTACAATGGATTCTAACCTACAGGTCATTGAATTCGCGAAATTTTCCAGTCCCTATACATTGGTGAGAAAGGAACAAATCCACAAATTACAGGAACTGAGATATTCAAGCTCAAAGTTTACTGTGTACCTGAATCTCGTAAGAAGTGTTTTTCTGGTCTCATATTTTTATTCAAATATTATGTTCTAATTCCTGTTCTTTTTCCAGAATATATTTCTAACCTTCTTCTTCTACCTGGTATGATTATCTCTAAACAAATTATTTCGAGATCTGGTTCCCTTCTGCACAACTCCAACCAACTGAGAGTTACACAAACTTACAGTTTGAAATCTAGCTTCCGTCGAAAAGGAAAATTAATTTTCTAGTTCCGATTCATAATTTGGAATCATCCAATATCACACTCGCAATGTGAAATTTTAGTAACCGTTGTCAGTTACTCAGCTGTCATGGTGGGAAAACTCTGGAGCACCGCAAATTGACTGGAATTACAGATTATGAAAAGCGTATACAATAACATACAATTTTCAGTACTAATTTATAAAGTCGGGGCCGCGGTGGCCGAGAGGTCAGACCATTCGTTTCTCACCAAGGCGATCCGGGTTCGATTCCCGGCGAGGTCGGTCCTCGGATTTTCGCATGTGGGAATCTTGTCGGACGATGCCACTGGGCGGCGGGTTTTCTAGGGGATCTCCTGGTTTCCCCATATTTTCATTCCGGCACTGCTCCATGCTGACCTCATGTCACCCCTCACCAACGCTAAAGACCTCGATGTTAAGCGCTGACCAAAATCTCTCCCTCTCTCACTCAATTTATAGTTGCTAACAAAATCTAAAATATAATTATTTTATTTATTAATTTTATTTGGTTTTGTGTTAGGTTGACAGTGAGGTCACTAGAGACTGTTACATACAACTTTACACAAAAACATGAATTAGGAGAGGATCGCCAAGAGTGATTTCGGGAAGTTGTTGAAAATTTGAAATCGGGTCGCCTATTCCCGAATGAGAGTCCAACGGCCTACCTTTGCACCATCTTGCACGTTCTGAAAGAAAAATAAGTATTTAAAAATTGATGGCTTCAAGCCCCTTTCGAAATCTCCTGACGTCTTGAATATTTGATAGAATAAAAATAATTTGGAATGCTCTGTTGAGTAATCACGTAATGATAAAAGTATGATTTAATTTCAACTTACGAAACATAGTGTCAACAGTTTGAATACCGACAGTCGACGACATAAAAAGCAGTTTTCCCACAAAACTCGATAGGCTGGTTTAGAGAGTTAAACATTATTAAAAGTTGCCTCGAACAGCGTATATATAGATTTACTAAATTAGGCTACTCACAGAAAAGTGAATTATTCACAACAGAAGAAAAACAATACACAACGCCTTAAAACTATATGCTTTGAAATTTTGTCGAGACGTCTGTTATTATATTTGAAATAAAAGGTTTTGTCCGTTCAAAAATCAGATCCTAACAAGCTGTTTCATTTATTTTCACTCCATGATGGTCGTTTGATTTTTTTATATCAAATTTCTGTTTTGAACATAGTCTACGATTCATCAGTTACTTTCAGAAAGCCTTTAAAAACATAGAAATAAGTTTTTCGCATATTCTTCTGCTTGGTCGCAACAAAATAATATAACCTTATCTTTTTTGTGAGCTTCCTAAGAATATGTGTAGACTGTGTTGCTGATTGTAAAATGAATATAATTTAAGGTCCTTACAAGGAGAAAATTAATCAAAATTATATATTTGTTTGTAACCTCAGACTCTTATGGCTAAAGTGTTCATTCGTCATAGGCCTACAGTTTTATATATGTATATTCATACGAACGAAAAAAAAAAACACATCATATTTAGTGATAAATTAAGCACCACGTCTAAAATTCCCGCTTTGCCCCGAACAGCTTGTACCTTACTGACGCTTTAGTTTCAGGTAATTAGCCAAAATTGTGCAACAATCATGTAAATAATTTGAAACACTGTTATGGAGAGACAAAAACTAATTTCAATTGAATTCTGTGTTATTTTATTTACTCGTTAATTTGAAAAAGTTGGCTGCAGTGGGATTGTAATGAGTTTTCTGTTGGGAGTGGGTAGGGTTGCCACTGCAACCGCAGTTGTACATCTCGCAGACGGTCGAGCTCCTCTGTAGTGGTCAAGCGACTTCTACTGCAGTCAGAATTGATGGCGGTGGTTTGGTACGTTTTACTAACAGGCGTGGTTGTTGCTGCAACCAACTGGGCATTAAGATAGTCCGGCAGTTGACCTCTACTTTCCAGTGTAACGTTTGGTCGTTCACGGTAAACTGAGCGCTTTTGAAGGTATGATTATTTTTTCTTCAAGCCAGTTTGTTTCTTTGCACAACTTCGTAGCAGTTCAGCGTATAAACACAGTGTACATATTTGTGTCACTGTACTTTAAAGTTTACTTTTGATGCCACATTGTCTCGTGAACAACTTACAATGCGAGGAGGATTTGCTTTCTTGCCTCACAATGAACGACTTGAAAAGAGGCGGAGCTTCAGTCAGGTGTGAGATACAATTCATATCTCCATGGATACCGCAGCCGAACATAACCTTCATTTAGCTGTTTGGCTTCACATGTCCCAGATGAGATGTACGTCAGTAAAATTGATTATTTGATTGGAATTTGCCGGTTTTTTTTCAGGTAAACATTATTATTATGTATTTGCGTATCTTAACCACGAAATTGAAACTAATATTTTTTACCCTTGCGTGCAAACCTACGAATGCGCAACATTTTTGCTTTCTGCAATGACCAACTAACAAATCAGCATGTTTGTAAACAAACTTTGTTTCCCACAGTACTTTTCCCCTGCGGTGACGTCAGGGGGCGTGTACTTCAAGTCGTCCATTACTTCCACCCCACCCCCTTCCTTCACCACTAATTCTCACCAATGGCACGATTTCTGTATTTCTCAATTTCAATCAACCTACCAGCGTTATAAATTCACATGAACGGAAGGTACATTTTCGAGTTTTGTATCTCTTGGCGCAATCCTTATCGCTAGCCTACATAACTTACTTTCCTATAGCGAATACAGCGTACAGCATGTTTACAGCGTAATAAAAAGGATCTTCTTATTTGGAGTGTGGACTGAAGAGAGATTTCGGAATAGTAATACGTAGAGCCGCGATTTTATGGCGAAAAGATTTGTGCAACATTTGGTTTCGATGCGTCATGTGCACACCTGCAGCTCTGCTACATCATCTGTGATTGGATGATATTACTGTCACTGGCCTTGCCAATTTACAGACGTACAGACTCACAATAATCTTATTCTGATTGGTGCAGTCAAATGAGAAACGTGTCTGAACATAGACACGCTGCCAATAACCTTGAAACAGAACTGCCGATGTGCACGTGAGTCACTGAAACAAAGTGGGGCAAAAATCTTTTCGCGACAAAGTCGTGGCGCTAGTAATATGATTAGTAAAGTAGCGTTTAGGTGGTGTGTAGCATTTCGAATGCAGGATTAATCATTTTCTACTACTTTTTTATCTGTAGGCTCATACATGCTGATACAAAAATAATAAAACATTAGAATTTAATACGCTTTTTAAATTACGAAAAGCGGATAGCTACAATGACCAAAGAAAACCTTGCATACCGGTACGGCGAGTCGTGCCCGTTTTATCATAATAAAACAGAAACCTCTACAAATTTTACCTTTACAAATGAATTAAATATTTTGTATCTAATTTACGCCTGAATAAAAATTAATAAACACGTTTCAACTTTGACCAACAGTTTGTTTAAAAAATTATTCTTTAAATTCAATTGTACGTAACTGAACTTTTTTTTTTTTGCCATGACGTACTGAGAAGGAGATATTGCTACTAGCATTAAAATTCTTTTATTTGGAAGATTTTCGCTTTCGATGGTGACAATACGAAACCCTCTCACCTTTCCGAAGTGGGCTGTGTTAAATACTATAACTAAGTTTACTCTTGCGATGAGTATTAAACCAGCGTTTTACACAAAAAAACGCATGTGGACATAAGATGTTATCTTACCATCAGAAGTATGGTGCGAAGTCGGGTCGGACTGTTTATGTAAGTAATTATTTAAAATCTTTCAGTGACGGGTTAGCTATGCGTGACGAAATGATTGCATAACAAGGATGCAAAGTCACGCAGACAAGCGTACGTGTTGCAGTACGTGCAGGAAAAGCCTCGTCCAACCATCATTAAGGTTAATGTCTTTAGGCAATCTTCCAAAATAAGGCACATGAGCAGTGCAATACTAAAGTACCGTAGTGAATGTTGATGAATATTTTCCCCAGCTAAATTAAACAGAAGTACCAACATTTTTTATAATTCTTTTAATGTGTTTTAATAGTTCTGTGAATTTATATCAAAGAAAAGGTAATAACAACGAAATCAACTGGAAAATCATTTTTGTACATATTTTGAAAACATAATGAATATTTGAACATTAATTTTCACTGGGATCGAACGTCTCGCTCGTTTTCAACCCATGTTTGTTTGTCTACGTCTTGTATTGATTTTACCATAACATTTTTAAGTATTAGAATATTAAAACTCGTTAATGGATTTCCACAAAACTTCTTTAATCGCGTTTTATTTAAACATTCATTGTAAGATGCAGATCAACATCGTAAGATAGATCAATTTTGAAATTTATGTTGCAATACATAAAGCATTTTAAGTTCTCATGATTAGCGAAATTAATTTTTTTTTATGTTACGTTGCATTTTATTTTTTTCTCACATTAGCACTTTAGTAAACATCATCGAGTATACTGAAGCGCTAGAAAATAGTTTTGGACCTTTTGGGCGCCCTAAATGTCGCTGCTAAGCGAGTCCTTCAGAAGGTATTGATTATTGTCGTCTTTCAGTTATTTATGTATTCTAATGAAATACACACAAATTATCATTTCAAACCTGTGGTTATTTTGCGCTGTCAGAGATGTAGAGCGCACGAGTAATAAGAAGAGACATGTAAAATTCGTGTCATCAATTGGTAGCAGACTAAACATCACTTTCCTATACATAACAGAGCGTAATCTGCGATTCAATTGGCCACGAACTTTTTTTATTGTGCTGTCATTTACGTGTGTTACGTCTTTATAGAGATAGGCCTCTCTACCGTGTAAGCATTCTCCGAGGCAAGTCACGATAATATCGGCCAGCGGGAGACGTCGAACGAGCCTAAAGTCACTTGCAATCTAGTCAGCTGTCAGAAAATAACGGGAATTTTTCATGTCTCTAGTAAAGTGAAGACCGGAAAAATTCGCGGTTCACTGACCTGTAGGCTAGCTTCCATGAATATTTGTGAAATCGTGCAGACAGCAGTTGTTTATTAATTATTAGTTGCTCGCTGACAGTGAAGTGGGCCTGTATTCAGCTACAGTTTTATTATTGGCTCAGATACGTCCAGGAAGTGTCGAGTAAGTCAACCGCCAATTGTGAACGTGATAAAGATCTATGGTTGCTGGAGTTATAGCTTGCTCCTAAAAGAAAACGCGAATTTTTCAGGTCTGCAGTAATAAAGCAGACTTATGCTCGCTCACAACTTCAGTAAGTGTCTCTACATGGAAGGCGATCTACTATCGTTAGAGATGGCGACATTTCGCGAATTCAATGACCTTTATGTTAGAGTCAATTATCCTATGCATACTCAAGCCCTGTCGATTCGTTCATTGTCTGCTGTTCCACTGAGTAGCAGCTAGTGGACAAATGGTCGCTACTTGAGTATGCATAGGATATTTGATTCTAACATGCAGGTCATTGAATTCGTGAAATTTCACCATCTCTAACTATCGTGCAGTCTTCCTGCCGGCGACCATAAGTACCTTGAACGGGAGAGGGCGGTTATCCTATATTTTTATGACATAGTAAAAACTTGATCTTTGAAAGAATTGTGCAATTTATTTAGTTTTTTGGACGTACTCCATTGCTATGTGGATGTCTGTCAAAGAAAACCAAGAGAATAGGAAACCATAAATAAACACGGTATACATACACAACATAAAACTTCATAAAATGGAATCGGGTCAAATAAAACAAAGACAGCCAAATAAGAAAATAAAAAGGAAAGAACACAGACATCACCAGCCCAGGTTTGAGGCCTGCTTCGGCAAAGAGACAAACGTATATGAACCATAAAATAAAAAATACGATACGTAGAGGTACGTCAATTTCGCGAATTCATTTGGCAGCAGCCTAGACTTGTCAGTCCTATACACCCACTGGCCACAATCGATTATCTATTGGCTTATAGCCGTACAAGCAGGTAGCAAGCGATTGTCCTACGCATTATTTCCTTATTTACTACTGGCTTGCAGTAGTCAAACGCGTTTCGTACCAGCCGCCAGCAAGTCACAGACATGACAATGAAGTATACATAATTGGCGTTCAACCTGACTGAATGTATCTGCGAAATTTACGTACCTCTAACGATACGATGAGACGAAACAATACAAAGTAGTTTATCAGACAGAAGAACGACGTAGCGGGAACTGGATTTGTTCTCGTCGTCAGGCATCTTTATTATTTTCTTCTTTGGCTGTCCTCGCTTTATTTGACCTGATTCCATTTATGGAATTGTATGTTGTGTATGCATCCTGTTGACTAAATAAAATTCTGATTTACGTTTTTATATTCTCTTTAGTTTTCTTTGACACCGCAATATAATATGTCCAAACAACTAAATCCTGTCGTAGTAAAAAATAGTTCTTCACAGGAAAGGAAATAAATTTTTGGGTAGTTAACTCCTGGTGAGTAATTGTTTTTTTAAAATTATTTTTATTTTGTCCAGCACAATACCTTGTTAGAGGCACACAGGGGGAAGGGGAAGGGAGTCGGCCAGGATCTGTATCAAAATACCATCACTATATTATCCTGGAATGACACTGGAAAACCCTGGAAAACAAAAATCAGGAAGACCAATGTAGGGGATCTAACCCGGGTCCCTTACGAATACGAGGCTAGTATTTTACAATTACTCCACCATGTTCCGTTAATTTGTAGCAAAGAAAAATCTTGAGTGAGTGAGAGATTTTGGTCAGCTCTTAACATCGATGTCTTAAGCGTTGGTGAAGGGTGACATCAGGCAAGTATGGAGCAGTACCGGAATGAAAGGGCAGGGGAAACGGGAGATCCCCGAGCAAAACCCGCCGACCAACGGCATCGTCCGGCACGATTCCCACATGCGAAAATCCGGGGACCGACCCCGCTGGGAATCGAACCTTGATCGCTTTGGTGGGAGGCAAATGGTCTGACCACTCGGCCACCGCACCCCTAGGAAGATCTTGAAAAGCATATTTGGCGATACGAAGTTTCTTCTTATAAAATTGTTCTTAGATGAAAATATTACTTTCTCTGCAGTAAAGACAGACTTCTTTTTTTTTTTTTTTTTTTTCGTAAAGCTCGACTTAAATAATATAGGTCTAGTTAACTTTCCCATAATGTTTACCGCTGGTTTATTGCTTAAGTTTTTCATGTTTACATTACTACACTGGCCTACCTACGTTAATGGTCAGATCGTTCGCCTTTCACCAAGGTGAACCGGGCTCGATTCCCGGCGGGGTCGGTCCCCGGATTTTCGCATGTGGGAATCGTGCCAGACCATACCGTTGGTCGGCGGATGTTGCTCGGGGATCTCCCGTTTCCCCCACCCTTTCATTTCGGTACTTTAACGAGCCATCACGCGAAAACTATGCGAGATAAAAATATTTCATAAGAGCAAAATTTAGTCACATGTGTCTAATACAAGGAAAAAAAATATCTGGTACGAATATAAAAATAAAAACATGGTGTTGAAAATTGCTTGAGACCGTACACCTTAACGTGCTTAAACTAGGACAGTTAATAAGCTATTCTCGCCTTTTTCGCCCGCTATAAGATAAGCTTTAAATATAAGCAGAGGTTCTAAAAAGGGCATACACGTGTACAACACTCTTTGAATCCTATTTACAAGCAGGCACTACTCGCATACGTCGAGTAATTTTCAAATAAACTTGTATCGGTCACAGCTCTGCACACCGCTCGTCGGCCTTGCTCTTTAGTTTTGCAGAGGTTTCGAAAATTTTTTTAAAGGAACATTGATACATATCATATATCATAGTTTGTATATTAATTTTTCTCTTGCAGTACACCAAACTGATTTTCAGATTTTTGCCCCTGAAATATCACATATTTTGTTGTCAAAATAAGCCAAAATTAAGCAAAATATTTTTTTCCTAGCAAACTGTACATTATTTAAAAAATTCTCTGGCGAAATTGTGCATCATATGACTGTAGGCAGTTTCACATTTTTTCCAAGCATTTGGTAAAAAAAATATTGCAGTTTTTGCAATTGGTTTAAATACTATGGCCTTAAGAGTGAGAAAAAGCCACCATCTTGAATTTTTTGTATTTTGTATCATATCTTTTCGTCTGGGTAAATTTATGGAATGTTAACATAACTGCCGAAGAGAATACGTATTGACAGAATTTCAGACATCGTAAATATTTGTTTGTCGTTAATCGCAGTTGGAAAATTCTTATTACCTTCATTACTGTAACACAAGTCACGACAAATAAAGATTTTTTGTGTCTAAAATTCTATCAACGTGTATTCTATTCTGCAGTTAAGTATAAGTAACATAAATCTCCCACTCTCAAAAGAAAGCTCGATTTAGAGAATGCATAATTAAGGGGATTCATCGTTCAGAGGACTATAATATCGCACCCCCAATGCAATACCAACATAACTCAGAATATTTCATTTTCAGATAAATGCAGTTATCTCACATACTTACTTTCCGATTTTTTTATGATTACGCTGTAATATAAACTTACCGCAAAATGTTGGTATTGCACAGAAAAAAATAACTTCCCTGTTTATCCTCATACTGCATAAATAATAGAAATGTTAGTCTCGGCACTAATAATTACTGTTACTTGGCAAAAACGCTTAAAAAAACGTTTTATTTAATTTTTGAAATGTTTTTCGTGGTATATGTTAGTATTGCATAAAACAGAGAAAACTATTCTCTATTTCACTACATTCATAACTAAAAAATGTTAATTTTGTAGTTGTGTTGGTATTGTACTGGGAGTGCGATATACTCCCAAATAAAATAAACATAACTGCAGACACGCAGGTAGAAAACTATATTTAAATCGTGTTATTACGGAAGTGTTTTTAGAGGATATTTCGGAAGTGTAAACTAGTTACAGGCCTAGAGAATGAAACGTTCTCTATTGCGGTCGTTCGGGCAATGCAAAGGAATTTGTTCAGTCAGCAGAGCCGCTAGGCTACCAAGTATAGGAATTTATTTAGTCGGCAGATCAGCTACGAAGGTTGTGTGTAAACAATGGTCTGGCCTGGAAAACAGCAGCGATAGGTAACAGCAACGTGGGTGCGTGTGTGCGGCGGTGAAAGGCCGGAAGGACAACACGTGACCTTGAAAAAAGAGCTGTTTCGCAGCGCTGACGGTGGCAAACAAGGCTGCTGAGAGAAGAAAAAAATATCTGCATGTAGGAATATGTTCCCAAGCAACAACCGCGCGTTTGAAGGTGTTAAATGTTGAAGGGCTTGGTACGTAGCTCAGCGCTTAAGGGACCCGCCTCGTGGCGCATGTGTTTGTGTGAGTGAGGTATGGTGCTAATGGCGACGTCGTATGGGACTTTCAGTGACGACCCTATTGTTTTATTTCCGAAATCACTTAAAAGTCCAATGCACTACCCTTAAGTGGTTTCACATGTATTCGGCTAGTATAGTTTCCGCAATAGCAGCCTGAAAACCTCGTTTTAACCCATTTTGATGAGCCCTAAAAGGGGATTTCTAATACGTGTGTTGTCTTGAAAGTACTTAAGGGCAGTCGTCTGAAGTGTGTGTAACGCATTCCAGAACATTCACTAATGCCGAAATCTCGTACATTAAATGGCGGTGCAAGAGAACGCTTAACAAATGCGCCATTCTGAGTAAATTTCACTCATAAAGTTGGTAATTATCATTATCTAAGGATGTTGTTTTGTAGTTTTTCCGTGTTGACTTTAAAAAATATATATAGATTTCAAGTGGAGTTTTCAGCGTTTATTTATCCTCCACAAGTCTTCGAGCGACCTTCATTGTTCGCTGGAGGTAATAAAACGGCAAGTAATACGGACGAGACTGGTGCGAGTGTCAAGAATAATACCGTCTTCACGTGCACGGAAATAAATTTAAGCTCAGTGATTTCGTAGCAGTATGTCTTCAATGCAGCATTAAGAAGCGGCCCTGTAATTTTATTTGTGGAAATTACGGGGTACAGTGAATGTTTTTTTTTCTAATCTAATTCGTAGTGTTTATAGATAAATCAGTCAATAAACCGTTAGTAGCAGTTTTGAGAAGTTCCAAAATATTTTGTAATGGACATGCAGTATTATTTTTTAAAACTCAGAATCGTAATTTCCGTTGGTATCTTTTATTTGACAAATGTACTGAAAATAAGTTAAGCAGTTTAGTGCTAAACAGACCACATGTGATTCACATCATTCTCGTGCATGCGTTTGGTGAGGACTTTAATCCAGGCGGAGATGCAGCGAATAATACTTTACTTTATATTTGTACTGAATGTTGAACAACATGGCCGCGATATGGTAATGTAAAACAATTTTTATAACATAGAACTTTTTCTTAGTGCCATGTCAGTAAACATTTTATTGTTTTTTTATACTTACGCAAAAAAACCGCCTCCTTTATGGAAATTAGCTAATTCCCAGCGATAATTGTCGCGTGGTACGCAATGAAAAACTATAGCACTACTCCAAAATACAGTAGAACTTTACAAATAATAAATTATCTAAATTTTATTAATTCACAGTTTTTAAAATGAAACTTTTTCCACGAGTGATATTTGACGTTATTATGTACCTCATACCATATGCAATTTCCATAAATATTTTCATTTCAAATGTTATTATGCAAAAACTGTAAGACATAACATATACATTTTTATAATGGTTATACTTTTACTAGTAAAATTGTAGTGTTCCTGTTACACAAACTTCAAGGCGTTGACGCCATAATACTTCAACAGCAAATTGTTTACAGCTTGTTTTGCTATAAATCAGCATTAATATTTTCCCAAATTCCAACAATGAAACGCGTATAAAATTGATGCGAACTTGCAGATTTTTTATTAATACGTTCATGATATTAATCTATGTGTCTCAAACGTACAGACATGGAAATACGCCCCTGTAAAAAAATATGTAAAAATACATTTATAAGTAACCGTGAAAATATAACACAAGCGAGTACTTAATTAATTCGAGGATTTTCCCGAGCTGCCTGATTTTTGTCAACCTGCTTGTAGCAAATTCCAACAGCGAGTACGTAATTTCAGAATACATTGTCGTCCGACCAGTTTGGTGGACCACTCCTTCAACTATCGATTTCAAGATAACTAGGGATTTATATGCACACCGCGTTTCCTGATACGTAACGACGACAAACTTGTCTGGTAGTCATCAGGCATCATCTTGCCTGCCGGACTCTGTGTGGCGGCCAACCTCCTGACCAACGAGGTACGGCCAAAGAAGGACTAAGCCTGACATTTCACACTACACATATCATGATGTCCGGGATCACGGTCGTAGAAGAACAGGTCTGGATGCTCGCCTATCTACCAATGTATTTTTCCTGACCCCCTTGTTGTATGGCTGCAGTTCACCAAGTTACCGAGAATGTTATGTTTTATTGGCGCTGCAATCAGGACGGTCGGGCTCAAACTCCGCCCACTTTTTCCTAATGTTTACATTACAAAGTACGTAAAGATTGCTGGAGCCATGCTTATGATTGTGAGCGAAGGAAGTATTTCATAAATTGATAAAAAATACGTTTTGATAAACTGTTTATTTTTGTGGGAGGGAAGTGGGCGGAGTTTGAGCTCGACCGCCATGACTGCAGCCAAACAACAAGGGGGTCAAGTTTCCAGGCGAGTGTCCAGACCCGTTCTTCTACGACCGTGTCAGGGACTGTAATGTTCAGGCTCGAACGGTACATACATTACACTCGGAGAAAGGTTTGGTATAGGAAACAGTAGCCCATACATATGTCCATAAACGTCTGTACAATACACCGAACAAAAAAAAAAAAAAATTGGACGTAGTCTTCCCTGCAAAATAATTTTGTAGTAACTACAAAATATTTCAGTACTTGCCACAACATAATTTTGTGATGACCACTATATAAATTTTGGAGGGAAAATATCCATTAAATATTTTGTAGCTGCCAAAAAATATTTTTTTCTGTACAAGCACACCACGTGAATACCGGGCTAAATTGAAGACGAAAATGTTAGTATCAGTTTGTTTTATACGATGACATTTTTCGAGTACGGTTTGGCAACACAGCACGGAAAAGTTCACTATTGCGCCATTTTAAGTATGTTGCGTCGAGTGAAAGTAAAATTTTCTTTGGACTGCCCGGTATTTGATCTTGCGCCCATTATACGATAGTCAGAACAGTCGTAGCGGAAGAGGGGATGCCGCAATTTTCATCGCCATTTATTTATTATTTATGTGTACCAAATATTTTTTTCTTATTTTAGAAACAAAATGTGACTACATTTGGCTCTTATGAAATGTTTTTATCTCTCATAGTTTTCGCGTAATGGCTTGTTAAAGTCGTATTTTGCATGTTTCCGTTTTAACGAGTACGCTAAAACCAACTGATATGCCAAACTCAAACAAATCACAGTGGATAAAGACATTGCAGGCTACAATGCCATGCCCATAAAAATAAATAATAAAAATTATTTGTATTAAAAAAAATAATCTGAAAATGAAATTAAAAATTTAAAACATGTGAAATATGACTGTAACAAGCCATTACGCGAAATTTGTGAGTGATAAAAACATTTCATAAGAGCCAAATTTAGTCACATTTCATGTCTAAAATAAGAAAAAAAATATGTGATACAAATAAAAAATAATTCCGCGCTGTATTGCCACGTTGTGCGCGTAAAATGATCGTACAACATTTTTGTCCTTACAATTGATTTACTCGGACTCATGTCCCGGGATATTTTTAGGTCGAAGTCACGTTAACGACCTTGGACTGGAGATCGCTAGTTGTGGCTGTAACGTATAAATTATTTTTGGGTCAACACACATTTCCACATTTCAATTAATGCAACGCTGTTATCAAACGAAACCGGATGGCTTGCACATTTGCATTTAAACGTTTCTTTCAATAATCCAGCGTAATGAAATTGTCACTAATCCTTTCGCAGTATGTACATGTATATCTCAAACCGATATTGACAGCGTAAGTGATGCAATTATTCGACTGACGCGAAGGCCGTAAATTTGAATTCAGCTTTGTGTGTGACGGTCACGTCGAATGATTTGTTCCCTGCAACAAACAAACATTCTATCCCGTGCGCTCAATGCACTAAGCGAATTTTCTGCGAAACGAGTACGCAGAAACACATTTCTCACCAAAAGGCGTTAGCTGTTCTAATGGTAATGTCATATTGATATAAGTTCAATATTAATTATCATGTACTACACATAAACACCAGTTTTCATAACGTTAACCCATTGGCGCACTACTAAAATTAATGATATACTGCAATTGCGAATTCTGTAAATAAATGGAAAAATGTAACTGAGGAAGTGTAAATACTAAAATGTTTTCTTAATGAAGATAAGAAGATACTTACGTAAAATGTACTATCTCTGACCAATGGGATGTACATTTATCGCTTCCAGATGTTTAAACTCTTTAAGGTTGGAATATTAAGGAAATATTTAGTCGGATCAAGTTCTAATTTTTAAGGGTTGAGGTTTTTTTTTTAAATTAACTATTTCTTTTAAATTCTGAGGAGCTACACGGGGGAATGTGTAATTTATGTATGGCAGCCTTGGTTTTTGTTCGCGAAAGACAGTCAAAAATTTATTTTTGTCTGCTGTCTGGAGGATAATAAAACTTGAGAATGTGTACCTCGTCAAACATTGCATAGTAAATCCAACACTCAACAAGTCTATAACGAAAGAACGTAGATATATAAAGTTCCTCTTGAACTTCAAGTGGGTCTATTTTGAAAATAATTATCTTACAGTGATTTTAAGATACATATTTCAGCTCGAGGAAAATCTTGAAATAATAATTCGCATGTGCTTTCGTTGCTTTTAAACTTATCAGTGTTTCCTACTAGGATATAATTAAATATGATCAAGTTTAAACATGGGGAAAAAAAGGGGGGGGGGAATGGGGGTCACCACAAAATATATTGTAATTTCTGACCGTACCAAATTTTTTTTTGTGTTCACACAATTATTTGCTACTGGATTTCTACGTATGTCCAAATCCTACTTGCACAAGTGACGACACATTCCAAGTGTTATCAGCTCCCGTATACATCACGGAAATAGTTGAGCTGTCACTCGAGATAAGAGAACTCGTGTTTGAAGCTATGGTCGTCGTAACCAGACTGGACACTATCACCACGCACGCATAGATTCGAAGAACCATATCATTGAACGAGGCACTTCTTTGTAAACATGTCACTTTCATGAAAGTAGCTAGTTGAGACAACGAAATATTCTCGTAAGTATGGTTGTGGATTTTTTTTTTTTGCGATAAAATTACCCCGCAAGTACCGCGAGTATAAAATGTCCAGGCGTTGGTTAAACACGAAGATTAAAAATTATACTTTGTATTTAGGGTCAATGTCCTGCATACACTATCTACTACTGGAGATGATGGTTTATTGCGGGAAAACTTGACTGTTTGCTGGATCTCAACACACATTCAGCTTACCAGAAGATTACTGGCTTTCGCTTGTACTGGGAGCTGTTACCCTATTTGACTGAACCAATAAAAATTTCGCTGTTGTCATATTTGATGCCTGTTACTAGTCTGTATACAGCTACGTTGTGTCAGACGTACATCAGAAAATCATATATGTTGCGATAAACTACAAAGATTTCAAGGGTATGTTGACACAAAACACTTTCGCAATATACCATTATCTCTAACTATTACTTATTCTTGAAATTAGCTATACATGATTACTTATTCCTCAAATAAAACCATTTTCGAGCACATAGTTTTTGCCAAACGAGATGTAAAAATAAAAATTTGAATGCTTTTAAGCTGAACAAATACAATTCTAAATTATCTTAAGAAAAATTTAACAGAGGTGATGGAAGTATTTTTTTTTTTGCTATCAGATTTATTCTATTCTAGACATTTCATAAATTTTAACTTATAAATTTAATAAAAAATGTCATGACGTTTTTTTTCGAAGTTTTTTTTTTTTAAACGAAATTAAAATACCTGTACCTTGTGTCTTCAAGTAGTTCTTGGAATTTTACGTGAATTAATTATTTTCTACGCGCGGATATGTTCTCATTGTTTGTACATCACGAGAACAGCAACTATAATAACTTTGATCGCTGTCATTACACGGTGACTATGAGGTTATTGTTTTGTTTAAGAAAAGAGCAAGTATAACTATTGTCAACAAGTAGTATAGTACAGATGTAAAACATCGATTAAAGTTTTCGTAGCTGAGGCTCTTTAATGTCAAATCACTGTTTAAAATGTTATTTAGTGTTACGATCACACGCCTAGTTTCATGCGTCAAGGCTCTCGTGAAGGACAACACGAGACAGTCTTGACCTAGGCCTACATTAATGTAGTCGAGACTTCTTCTCCGCCTAACTTTAAATCCATTAGTTAAGGCGGCCGCCTACCCCACGCTTCAAATGCGTTGCAGTGTGTTCGTAAACAGGTTTATTCTACGAAAATATTCCACGTGTGTCCATTGTGCCAACGTACGAAAAGAAAACAATCTTCAGACAAGGTCGGAACCTCATTGGTAAGACACCACACTCACTGAAAACGCAGTTTCTAAGCCCTCCAACATGGCTAAAAACTGCCTTTTCCGCCTACCGTACTTCAAAATGTACTAACCGGATGTTTGTGAAACTCAGATTGCCACCTGCACTGAACTTAGTTGCAGACTTTCCACCAATAAAATGATATGGTCACCGCTTAATGTCCCATAGTAAAAACTGTTCGGCGGGAAGCTTGCACGCTATTTCAGAGCTTGGGTCGTTGAGGCGACGCGGCATTTGATGCGCGCTTCAAGGTCGACCTTACTGCTCCGTCCCTTTGGAGCCTCTCACGCGCGGGTAGGCGGCGCCCTTAAGCCAATTCCTCTCTAGTTTTTACTTTTTTTTTTTTTTTTTTTTTTTATTTTATTTAGAAATATTGATTTTTTACGCCTAAACGAGAGCAGATGTCGAAAACATGTGTGGGAATTTTGTTTAAAGTCATCTTCTCCGTGTTGACTGATTATTTTCAAGGCACTAAATGGTATGGTTTTTAGCTAATTATGTAATTGTCGAAATTATGGTTAGTTGGCATTTTAGTCGAAACCGTTTAGTTTCCTGCTTTGAAAAAAAAGCTATTACGGCTAAAACAAATTTAAACAAAACTGCCAGGCAGATTTTCGGTGTCTTCTCTCGTTTAAGTTATAAAAATAACTATCGCAATAAACAGTAGAAACTAAAGAGTATGGATGGCCTTAAACGTCCAGACGTGTGAATTATGTTGGCTACAGTCGCATGATGTACTTGATACGCTCTTTCCTAAGCGTTAGGCATTAATTTTGTTTCAACTCTTTCCTGGTGGGTGCATACGACCGGGTTTTACAACAGCGCAAATTATTAATAGAAACAGTAATTTGTAACGACAGTAATTTGTAACGACAGTAATTTGAATGCTCTTTTTTCTCGCTTTTGTAAAGTCGTATCCATATAATCATCTGCAACGGATGGTCAGGTAAGCGTTAATAATATCATGTTTCATTTATCGTGCGACTTGAATTAACGTGTTTTACTAACATATATTATATCGCAAGGAACAGTACTTGCTCGTATCAAGCCTACTGTATAGGCTTATTGTATTTCATGAACGAGTGCATCTATGCGGTTCAAATATATTGATGGCCCAGTTCAAAACGAAAGCAAATTAAATTCCCAGTTTTGAGTAAATGCATATAGAAAGATTTCCGCTGCGCCGAAAAATTATTAATTAACATATTTGGTTGGTGTTAATGTGTAGCAAAAGTAGAGATGTCAATATTTAAGGCGTTTAAAATGTTTATAGTCTGCCTTTGCTGAAATTATTGCACTTTAAAATAAATGCAATGTCTAGCTCGTTACTGGCAATCAGAATAAAGTTTCATGTTATTGAAACAAGTTAATTAACGTGTTTTTCTTTTCAACTCAGTAGAGTGCATTTCTGTCAATGTATTGGTGAACCAAACTAAAAAATGCAATGTTTTGAGTTGTTCCCTTTTGAACTTGGCCATCGATATTTCTATGAGGCCTGTTACGCATTAAAATTCGATTACCAGTGTTACCTGGGTTGCAAATATCGTCTCATCTTCTCTTATCCATGCAATTCGTTTTTATGGTGTATTCGGTGTTTGACATGACACTTGCTAGCAAAGTTACTAGCAGGCTGATAGGTTTAAATTAATAGACATAAGTTAATAAGTTTTAACCCTTCTAAGAACACAATTTGTGTTGCTCATGCTTCTTACAAGAGATTTCAATGTCAAAAATTGTGGTGCTCAAATAAACCTGAAAAGACAGTTTCGCCAGGTGTGCAGTTCATTTTGTTTTGTGTCATTTAATCACGTAAACAATGAGTGCAGTCATTTAGAATGGTAAAAATACAATGAAATGTTGTGAAGCGGTTGTTGGTGTAGTAAGGTTCGCTTGTGGGTTCGCGTACTAGACGATAAATGTAAGGTGAATGTGCCTTTTAAGTTTCGTCGCCAGCAAAGTCATGAGACGGTGAAAAAACTTAACACAACAACAGGAACTGTTAAGGATCAATCTCGGCAGTCTACTGGAACAATTTCGGAAACCCGTTGGAAAGGTGAAATCAGGATGGCCGGAGCCGGGAAGCGAACCCAGGTCGTCCCGAATGAGAGTCTACCATGTTACGGTTGCGCTACGTTGCCCGGTACTAAAACGGTAAATGTAGTTGAGTGAGGCAAGTTGGGGCGACTGACCTCTGGCTGCAGGTGCACGAAGGTGGTGAATATGAGGACGCCGCCGCCGAAGCAGAGCAGCAGCGACACGACGAGCTGACGGCACGACTTGCCGCCCGAGTCATCGCCGTGCAGGTTGAGGGCGGTGGACAGCTTGAGGGGCAGGGCGCCGAGGACGAAGGACGCGAGTCCCAGCACCACCATGGCCAACACCTTGGCCAGCACCAGGTCCTGCAACCAGCCGCCCGCACCCCCCGCGCCGGGGCTAGGCGCGTCGATGCGCACGGCGCTGATGCTGTCCTCCGTCACGTTCAACATCTCCAGCTGCATCTTCGCGTCTGTCTCCCTCTATCGGCCTTCCGCGAGTCCCGGCGATTGAGCGCGCGACCGTCACCACACTATTGTTTTATCCCGACGACCTCGACGAGTAGGAGAAATAAAAGAAACGGACCGCGAGAGCCTCCCAGGCGGGGAAGGTGAATAAAAAACTCGCGGACGTTTTGTTTACGTCGACTTCTTCGAAGCGCACTGCTGGTTCCGTTGAAAGGCCGCGGTCCTTGAAGTGCCCATTCGTGAAATCCGCGACGCGTGGTCGACGTTTGTCGCCGGTCTCCGGCACTCACGTGGCGGCGAGAAGTGGAACAGATTCCTGTCGAGAGCCGATGGAGGTTAGAGCGAAGGAGAACGAGCGGCAATCTCTTCGTGCCAGTTTTCTACCCGGACGAACTTCCGTGCGATACGCTCGCCGTCGTACCCAGGTGGCGACGCTGCCGTCATCCCTTGGGCGCTTCACGGAAGAGGTTAGGTTTTTCTGAGGCAGGAGGGGAATGGGCGACGGTGGCGCTGCCAAGACGAAGCGGCGTGACCCCGAGTTACCCGGTGCGCCAAGCTCCTCGGTCGAGCGCTGGCTGGCTACTGAGGAGAGAGCCGCGCGCCCAGCCGGCCCAAACCTACCTCACGGGAGGAAAGTGTGGTCGCGCGCATGCGTGCCGCTGTCTCTGCATCACAACGAGATCAACAAGCCGGCGCTGGGTGGTGGTCGTGGTCCAATCCCACCCCCGCACTTCTGCAACCCTCCGCCCTTGCGCCCTGCCTCTTCTCTTCTACTTACGCCTCTTGACTCTTCACGTGCGAGGCAGTTAATCTTTGGAGGCATAAGTATTTCCGTTGGCTGAAATGCCTATCATCGCTTTAAATATGTGGGAGGGGAGAAGGGGGATGTCCGGAGGTCCTCCTTCGGGAAAAAATTTTCGATTTCAAGGTGCAGAATTGGTGGGGGGAAGGGGGCCTACTTAAGCAATTTTCGCATATAATCTTTGCCTATACTGCTGAAATTATTAATACTTCCGTTAGATATTTTTATAATTTTATTTTTGGGAAGGGGACAATTTCCTAAATAATTCTTTCGGGGGACGAGTCCTTCCTTCGTCAGACACGCCCATGGACCGTGCGATATCCACGTTTCAAAATGATTTCGCAATCGATACCAGTGTGTTATATTTCTCCCACAAAGTATCGGAACTACTGGTGACATAGAAAGTCGTAAATACCGACATCAGAATAATTTGAACAGCAACACATGAAAAATGAATACGGTTGTTAGTTACAGAAAGCATTATGGCCTTAATAATGTACTGCAAACTCTGCAGTAATGCGGGAATTATATACGGTATGTCAGAGTTGTCAAGCGCGAAAACGTTTTGCGCCACATAGCTGTTGCAGTATTCAAGAAAAGTTCATAAGTGGAAAAGAGACATCAGTTGAGCGCTTTCCACATAGAGGCGATAAGGCAATTTGTGAGCGAACAAGAGTCGCTCATAGCTCGCGGTCGATCACAGTCGTATAATAGTATGCAAACTAGATCTGCAACCGTATGCTATTATTGTATGTGTCAAAATCCAAAGAATTGAACTGCAGACGCCTGAATGATTTTTTCTGCTTTCCTTTCAGGAAACTGAGCGTCAGTGCTCTAAAAAGCTATTTTTAGCAACTTGGGCAATCTTTTCTCTCTAATGACATAATACATACTACTAAAGTAAACAATGACGTCTACAGATAATAGTTTTTTTTCTCCTGGATCAAACTGTTCCCAGAACAGATGTTTACAGAAATAATGCGTATTTACGCAAACATTGATTTTACAGAAAACTTCTTGCTAGACTCTACCTCTTGAGGACTACCGTATTTTGAGTAATATATTGAAATATGTTTCAGTACTTCACCTCCGTGTATTAGCTCATTTCCGTAGTTCATGCGAGTCATTGTTTTTTGGTTCAGAGTGAATAATTACTCTATTTACCACTTGGAAACACTGGACGTAACGTTTTTATAGAAATATTTTTGCTTGAATTCATTTAAAAGTATAAAAGTCTACTGATACAAATGCTGCTTCCGGTATTCAATCTGACGAATGCAAAAAAAAAAAAACTGGCAATTATTGAATTTTCATAAATACCAGTCACTTGTAATAGTAATGCTATGAATTTTTAAGTACGTAACACAGGGTAAATTAATAACGACGACTATATATTTTTTAAAATATATTATGCAAGTTACTTATTCTAACAAAGTTTAAAATATTAGCTACCGAAAATTAAGATAAATGTAGCGTAGTTGTGTCCTCGTACCCAAAATCTACGTAATCATGGATTACGAACCATCGACCAAAGAGTTAAACTTTTACTAGTTATACGATAATGTCGTAAGGAAAACTGCTGCAGTGAGAAACCTTGTCATTTTTCGTGTTAGAATACGTACACACCTAAGAATTATTTAATATTTACGATACACAAAAATTAAATGTTAAAAGAATATATATTTATACGATACCTTCGTTTTCCTCGTCCTTATCTTTCCGGAGCTGCTCCATACTCACCCCATGTCACCGCTCACCTGCGCTGAAGACCTGATCAAAATCTCTCTCACTCACTCTACAATCCTTTTTTTTTTTTTTGTTGCAAAATGAGTTAATAAATTTTAATTTGATTTTTGTTTCAAATAATTATCTTTAAAATTCAACCACAGAGAAGTAATTTAAAATCAATTAACCGTAAAAACTCATGACTGCAATGTAGGTGCCCTTAATGTCTCTAAGGGTGGATATAAAGTGCAATCCAACGACGAGCTCTTCCCTACAGTATTGTAAGACAGTCCGACCATTTCCGTTACCAAATAAATTGAATGATTACGGTTAGCTGAGAGTTTACGTACGACAAATGTTTCGTTGCTGTCGGCGAAATATACACTGGACAGGCCCTTGGAAATATACATCCCCCATAGTAAATAAATGCTACATGGCCGACGTTTATTTTAACAACAGTTGAAAGCAAACAAGGGGAGTAGTTACTTAGTATCATTAATAATTTTTTTTTTAAATTGACATGAGCGAATGTAATACAACTCAGGATAGTTATGCTCTTTAGTAAGCTATTGAACATTTCTTCTGAAAACTTTCCCGTACTCATTTTACAACAAAATCCTCATGCACAACAACCACTTATGTTTCTTTTACAGCCTACAGTAATAAACCTCAACATAGGTACCGGGTAAAATTTACTATCTCAAAGAAATATGTTATTAATAATTGCTTAGCTTTATTTTCTACTGTCGCGCATAATACTGTTTTCCCACAGTATGTCGGACAATATCAAAAATAGAAATAGAATCTACTTATCTACTTTTGTCGCGGTGTCGGAGTCTCGAGCAGGAGCGATGCCAACTTCGGATTTTGGATGAGGCTATACTTTTAATACCCACACCCCAAGCCAAAAACAGGGTATCTTGGGTTTCCTTCCCGGTAAAATTTTGACTGTATAGAGGGTGCTAAATTGTACTATTAAAGAAGTTCCCAATCTTAAAAAATAAAACCTGAATACACCTTCTAAGAAATGGTAATATTTTAAGAATAAATTTTACTTTAAAAGTGAAATCATCTGTGCTAATATGAAATAAATTAGGTGCATTTTCGAGCTTCTGCTTCCATATTGTTGCAACAAGTGATTGCGTTGATAATGTTGTGTTGTCTTTCGTAGCTCTAGGAAGAGTGTGAGGTAATCTGTTCAATATTTTACTTAGTACTTATTTGGTTTTATATTTTTGGAGCAGTCTCGGCAGGGGTCGTAGCCCCTATCCCCCCTCTCTGGATCCTCCCCTGGTCCGGAGTTGGTCGAAGTGGTCTTGCTTCAGATTGGCAGTTGTAAAATTATCCCGGTGTCGGGGACGTGTTGTCAGACGGCTGTAGCATTTTAAGTCCGGCTTTAGACAGCAAGATGAGGGGTTCTAACAGGAAACAGATTACGAATCGGCCATGATATGTAGAGAAGAACCATCCCAAAATTCACTTCGAGTGATTTCTAATAGCTATTCCTTTAATTGTCTTTAGTTGTGGACAGCAGTAGTATTGGTACGTTAATTATGCGAAATATGTGAATTTACCGTGAACCAGCTCTCAGTGAAGAGATTTTATAATTATTTAAAACAAAAAAGTTGTAATTGAATTTTGTGACCAAATATTGTCCTAGAAAGAGATTTCTGAAAAACGCATTCTCTAACGTGTTATTTTTATAAATTGTTAATTTTAATATGCCATATTTTTTCAAGTACGTATATGCTATAAAATTTGCAAAGTTTCTCAATGTAGCTGCTTTTCTTACTAAATTTTACGTATAGACTCAATGCTTTTTTTTTAAGAATTCCTAATGATCAGTCAAAAATTAATTTGTTTTAGGGAATAATATTACTACTACTCGAATAACGATGTGTGTTAGGCGGCAGCCATATATGTTGGAAGATCGATATAGAGATAGTGTCTGTACGACATTGTTGTCAGACGGAAAAGATTAATTCATGAAACCAAGTATAGTAAAATATTATGTTAACAAATTTCTGACGGACTAACAAAAATACCAGTGTTCGAATTTCTGTAGGGTATTACGTTAAATTTTTCGCATGCATTGCTGTTGATAAGTATCGTCACACGACATGATAATCAGTTATACCTTAAGCGCGCGTGCACATTCTCTCTACTCCCTGCTTGTTTATCTCCCCTGCCCCCCTCCCTTCACGGCAATTTCTTTCTCTCTTATCTCGCCATTCACCACCTAACGTGACAACTACTAAAATACACGCTAGAACCTTATTCTTTCTCTTTGCTCACGAATTCACTCGCGTGTCGCAGACTTTCACTCGGTTCGCCATAGACAAACACCAACCACGTTGATAACTGCATTTGTAAACGCAGCAATATACGTCGGTAATAAGTAACTTAAGCAGGATTTACAACGATCCGTCGCGTCCGTCCGTCATTCGTCCGTCGATCACGTGACTTCCAGCCAATCAGGTGTCTGTAATAATTCTATCCGTCCGTCCGTCGAAAGCTTGCCAAGCTTTAACTTTTGACGGACGGACGGGTGAAATTACAGCCTTCTAAAGATGGCGACGATCGTTTTAACTGTTTATTTTAATAAGAAGGCTGTGAATTTTTTTTATATTTATTAGATGACGCTGTAAATTATATTTTATAATACGATAGTGATAGTTTTGGCATCCGGGAAAAATTAAAACACCAACCGAAATTATTTTTTACATAATGCTTACTCACATTACACCATAAGTAATTTAATTAGTAAATACTTACACTCGTTAAATTTCTTTGTGACGAAGAACAGTGTTTGCAATTATAAGTAGCTATAGATTGAGTAAAAATCTGTAAAAGTAAATAATATATTTAAGGGATTTTTTTTTATATTCCACAGAAGTTTTCTGTTTGTACATTGTCAGCATTGAAAATTAAAGGATTAACGACGGACGGATGAGGGGTTTTTGTAAATCGCTAGCATTTCTGACGGACGGAACAGGCCAAAAATCTGGCGGACGGACGGATGACGGGCGGACGCGACGGATCGTTGTAAATCCCCGTTTACCTAAAATAAAAATATATCTATAGATTTGATTGAACTTACATAACCATTGACTGGCATTATGCAGAAGGGAACCAATAAACAAATTCGTAGTTTTTGGCTTATTGTACCATGTAAAATGAGAAGGTTTAAATTATCCTCAAGGGGGAGTGTTAGACAATAACTTGTATTTTTAGGTGTAGAGCCTTCAAATTTATTCAAGTTGTATTATCAAAATTTCCTCTTCGACAAGATTTATGATATTTTCCTGATAAACAGCTTGACATAAATAATAATGGAATATTTAATTAGCAATTTGTCAAGCAGAATCATTGAAAGGGAATTGTACGTTAACTTTTAAGAATGATTGAGTTCAAAATGAGAACTCCATATAACACAATTATGATCGTCAGAGTTCAACACAAATGTGCCACATTTACCAAAAAATTATTTTAAAGCAGACGTTATTGCAGAAAATCTATAAATATAGTTTAGAATCTAACACTACCCCCCCCCCCTCAATTAAGTTCACTTGATGCATGCTGTGTATTTTAACACAGTTTTATTAACTCTCTTTCCTGTTTGTTTATATTTTCGGTATCTATGAGTTAGAGACTTGAATAAATTTTAACACATCTCAGAACTGGATAGTTATGTAACTGCATTGTCTATCTGACTGTTCGGTACAAATTCCTCGATTCATTATAAACTAACTTCCCAATGAGCTAGAGATTTTAAACTGTAAACATAGATCAGAACTGGTTGACAGTGCTATAAGATGCGAAAAAATATTTAGAAAAAAATAGTTATTTTTTTTAAAACTGTAAATATACCACGTTAAACTATCCTAGAAACACGACAACTGTAGACATAGCTCAGAATTGGATGACAATGCAACATGACAGGGAAAAAATATGAAAAATACATGTTTATAACATATGATTGGGAAATCACATACACACGACTTGAAAACAGAAAATAATATAAAATAAAAAATTTAATATACCACTTCAAAAAAACCGGACTAAGAGTATACAATAATTTCTCCAATGAAAATACTTGCAAGATTTAAAAAAAAAAAACTGGGGGCATGCAATAGATCATTTACGTATGAATTATTAATTCATGTGTCACTAACAATTTTATTGCACTTCAAATTATATGAAATGTTGTATGAATTATCTCAACGACAGTAATCTCTACATTTATCTGGTGTATGTTACCTCCAAAACTGTAGTTGGGTTTAAGTACGTCATCGGTTTGTGCTCTATTGGCATGCACACTACTACAACTACGGAATATTTCATGCATATTTTTTATGGAATAAACTACGAATGTAAAACTACACAAAATTTTATCAACGTTTAGGCAGTTGTGATTTCATAAAAAGTAATAGAGAGTTTAACTACACCAATACCAAGTGACATTAAAATTTTCATATATATTGTGACATTCTTAATTTTATAGCTGGCTTTTACAGACACGATGACTGGTTGTGAACAACAATAGTATAAATCTATGCGCTAGTGTAAAATTCTTCATGCGAACACCGCATCGTACAAAAATACAGTTTGGGAATCCGAGGAAACTGAATTATATTATATTATCATGTACGACAGACAAATTAAAAGATTTGCGTATGTATTTTTGTTTTAAAATCAGTTTATAGCTTTTGCATCGTACATGAGAAGTTCTGAGCAACATGCCACGGTGTAGGCACTAAAAGTTTTTAAATAAAACTACGTGTACCAAACATGAAAATCAGAAGTTTAATTTACTTAATAATAATATTTTTACGCAAAATGTTTGTACAAAAACACACGCATTTGCCATTTCATAACTGCACTGTCAAACATGCATTTTAAAATGATAACAGTTTATTAAGACATTGATGTAAGAAAGTGCAAAATTACACGAAACATTACTATTAGTCGACGTGTTTGTATACTTACGTACAGTATATGTGTTTATATATACATATATATGTATATACATACATATACACACACACACGGAGTGATCCGGGAGTAGACGTCAAACAAGAGGCGGGTGATAGAGGGACCCAAGACCTACCAAATAAACCAAACTTCTAAAATCCAATTCCCAACCGTCTAAAAGTTATAAATTTTTAATGAAAAATTGGCTGTACTCTACCTTGAGCTAAGCATTTTCTGATGGAAAAAGTAATGGTCCATATGGAACGAAAATTGTAAACACCAAAGGTGATTAGTGTCGTCACATTTAAAAACACATTTCATGTCATACTGAGAGTACAGCTTCATGGGGTTAAGAAAATCACTTTCGCAAAAGTTATGTTTGGTTCTGAAAGATGCTTATAGTTTGCACGAGGTAAAAAAATACAATGGGTCACATCAATTATCACCCGCTATTTGAAAAACTGCCCCACGGCATGGTCAATTAATTAGTAAAAACCAGTATTTTAAATTAACAAACGTCGATGCAGTAAATGTAAAAATATAACGTAATGCAGAAGATTCACACAATATATAATCAGCCATAATGTTGGGATTAGTATGTGAGTAAATGATGAAATATAACTTTATTGACATTACAATATTACACAATTTTTAGGATTATTAAAATGTATTTTGAATTTAATGTGTTTAATTTGTGAGGATAAAATTAGTTGTTATTAACAAAAGTGGTAATAGTCACTTATTTCATTAAGCAAAATTGATAATATCGAAATGGAAAGTAAAGATAAACGAATTACATCACCAGACACCCTTACGTAGTCGCTGCTTCATATTCACAGCGGCCGCGGTTATGTAGAGGCTAGTGCGCTCGCCTCCCAACATAACGAACTGGGTGTAATTCCTGAATAGCCTAACAGGCAGATTTTCTACATGTGAGAATTGTGGCTAATACATGAAGAGGGCTGGAGGGGGGGGGTTGATGGGTCTTTCGTTTACCTCCGTTCCAGTACAATTTCGTGCTTCCATTATTTACCTTTAAAGTGGGTGAATGTGAGGGTTATACGGCCTTTTAACAACGAAGTATTAAGAGCCGATGAGGGTGACACTAGGCGAAGGACAACACAACAAACAAGCCAGGGCCCAGATGCGAACCGGAGACCCCTCGCATCACAGATCGTCACTTTACCGACTGCGCTACGGCACCTTCATCGGCTTACAAGACATCGCTGTCTAGAGCTGCACAAATCGCTCCATTACATTCCTTTCGTTTCCTTCGTATCAAGATATTGCATTGTTTGTCGGCTAGAAAAGACGTGTTTGTTACTGTGTCATATGATTTGCTGCAAGAAATATCTACAGAACTGTACACCCTATATGTATCGCACATTAACAAATACACTGTATACAGAGATGTGGTATTACTAATAAAATGCAGAAAATCTGCCAGTGAGGCTATTCAGGAATTACACCAAGTTCGCTATGATGGGAGGCGAGCTCACTAGCCTCTACATATCCGCGGCCGCTGTGGACATGAAGCAGTGACTACGTAAGGGTGTCTGTATGTATATATATGTGCATATATGTATGTATGTATGTGTAGGCCTATATATGTGTATATACGTGTGTGTGTATATATATATATATATATATATATATATATATATATATATACACACACACGTATACACACACACACACACACACACACACACCCAGGTGTGTGTATGTTTTAGGTCCTAGATTTTTACTCATTTTGTGATTCGTAGGAATGTTTGTGTAAAATTGCTCTTAACTGGCGTTTCCGTAGTTATTTGTACAAAAATGTAAAATTAACAAACATTTGTACGTGCAAAATAAAAAAAATTATGCAGTGTATTTACGGCGATTCGTAGAGCCGCGATTTTATGGCGAAAATATTTTTGCAACATTTGGTTTCGATGCGTCATGTGCACATCTGCAGCTCTGCTACATCGTCTGTGGTTGGATGATTTTACTCTCACTTGCCTTGGCAAATTATAGACGTACAGACTCTCAATAATCTTATTCTGATTGGTGCAGTCAAATGAGAAACGTGTCTGAACATAGACACGCTGCCAATAACCTTGAAACAGAACTGCCGATGTGCACGTGAGTCACTGAAACAAAGTGGGGCAAAATTCTTTTTGCGACAAAATTGTGGCCCTAGAGATTCGTTAACGGTTGGACGGTCCCATATATCCGGTCTCATAAGAGAAAAAAATGGGTGAAATATGGAACGTCGTAGTTAGTATTGATGTAGTGTCTTAACGTACGGCACTGTGTTCACCTCGATGTGCCATTTACCACAACAAATGTACACATGGCATAATCTGTTGATATTCATATAAACATTTCATTACATTCGCCTATTTCATCTGAGACCGAACTTATGGGAGATCTTGTATGTGTGTGTGTGTGTGTATGCATACGTATATGTATATTTATATACATATAGTATGTGTAGACACACTTAAAACGTTATGTAATTAAACTAAGTATTTGGCACGAACACTCGCAGAAAATTATGTACTTGTTGTTTTTTGTGTCCAATACTTAGTATGCTGAAAAAGTTGTAATTGAACGTATGTGCAACAATAATGATGGCAGATGGTTTGCTACAACCAATGGCAACCTATCACTAGTGCGTACTAGAATTTGAATGCATAAAATTCATCAAGTTTAACGCACTTCAATCATCATCACAGTGGCTAATTTATGTGCAAATCAGTGACGTAGAACGTAGGGTATGCACCTCTTATTCTTGTGATTTGTTAAAATTTGAAAAAAAAAAAAAAATTTACGATAATCTTTACTGATTTGAACATACTATGGAAACACAATTTTTCGGTCAGATCAGCCGGGATATAGATGTTTATCGGAAAAGGCCTAAAACTCGGGCCATCCAACGAAAATGGATGCAATTTGTCAGGAAGTTAATATTTGACGTTTGAACTATGCGAGGGATACAGAACATTCTGCAATTAGCCAGCAAGTTATAACTTTTTAATGAAAGCATACAAAATAAAACTGCTCAGTAACGCTGCATTCTTTATGAAGTTAAAGATTCTTCTCTCGCAAATGTTCCAAGTTTCCATTTGACGCAGTAAATAAAAGACGGAGCGGTAAAAGATATTTCCCTTCTCTCTTAGGAGCGACTCGGAGAATATAATGTTGTTTGTCGAGGGTAAAAAACTTGCGAGGGACGGTGATATCCGACCTCGGGCGCTTCTCAGCCAAGTGGATCTAATGTAATTTGTTCTGTTTCTCGCTCAAGTTCCACTTCTGACCCGAATGTAAACACTACAGGCCACAACAAAGTAGCCAATAAAGACAAATGCTTTTGAGATGGCGGGCTTACTGAGAATGTTCTACATCACTTGATAATGCCTCTCTAAAGTAATCGGTTAAAAAATAAAATACGACACAGCGCGGAGAAACACCAAAATATAAACAAGACAAGATAACAATAATCATATTTTAAACAAATATTTTTGAAAAGCTCTTCAGTAATTCGCTAAAGAAATTCAAGTAAGTACACTTGTGTAGCACATAAAAATTGTAGATAAATGTTAAACGGGCAAAGAAACTAACGATAAAGCGTTCACACCAACACAAGGTATCAAAATACGCATGGACTAAAATTCTCTCTATGCCTCATCACTTTGTTCCTAAATGTGCCAATAAAATCTTTAAAACTTGTCCAATAACTTGGGATAGAGTAGCAGGAGGTTGTAAGCAATAATTCGGAAATATATCTATGTAATACCCAAGTAGCATCTATATAATTATATTGTGTATGCAAATACAATAAACACACAAGAAAAACTTTAGAACTAGATATATGTCTAATGGACATAAAATCATAAAGAAAATATGTTACGAAACCAATAAAATAATATTTCTAGATAAAAAAACCTTATACAGGCGGATGCTGTAGATGTTAAAGAAACTTTAATTTTTTACCTATATCGATTTAACTTTACATTAGTTAGGAAGGCAAGTGTACCCATATTTAAGCACTAGCGTAGACAGTGTTTTACTAAATAATCAGCATTTGGTTTCCCCTTGGCAGTCAAATTCACATAGTTACTAGCAGTTAGCAACTGCTGTTCAAGAATATGACAAAATCTACTACTCACATTGACGCACGTATATTTAAAAAAAGCGTGCCCCCGAAATAACTTTTTGTGAAATATAAGCATTTAGAAAGCCACCGACCCAAGTACTGGTGTTTACAATTTCTTAGTTTTTTTTACTGTTTTCAGCAACTTCAAAAAAATATTTTTCAGCTTAAAACACCGTAAGGACACGAGTTTCTTATAACGCAGTTTTTGCGGATTTTTTTTTATTTCTGAAAAGTAGAATATATCGTAAAACAACCACATGTGTTGAATGTTGTTATTACTATGTAGGATTATTTTTTTTTAAAGACAAAAATATATATTTGTGATAATTAACGACTTGAGTATAGTTGATTAACTATCGTAAATTATGTGTATTGTATATACTGTATATGCTTTAAATAAATTAGGTTATTTGGTAAAAACAATTTCAACAAATCTTTGTGACGTTCATATGATATACATAACCGTTTAGAAATTAAAATTAATTATCTTTAAAAATCCACGTAAATAAGGACTCTTGGCCTTAGAAATGCAAATAAAACATATTTTTGTAATTTAGTAACTGTAGGCCTACTTTTTGTCTGGAAATGAAGTCACCATTTAACATTTCTCCGTATGTATTAAATCCTTGCTTTCCAAAGGGACGTTTGTTATCTACAAGCATAAGTATACTGGTTTATGCATTCATAGGTTGCTTATACGAATAATCCGAAGCCACTTAACTCCGAAACGTATCTGTATCCACTTTTATATTTCACAGGTGTGGCAATTCTATATCGTCTTGCAATGTTACGTTGAAATGTCCAATTATAAGATATACTTGCACACGCACAAGTGTAAAATGTTACATAGTTATTCCACGCTGGCGAAAATATCGCACATATCACAGTAAACAACTGAACACACACCAACAAACAACGTACGAACAGCAACAACGCAGGCAAAGGCAAGCACCTTCACCAGTGCTATCAATTTAATTCGGTTGTATTTTTTTTTTTCGTACAAACAACACTGTAGCTGCAGTTGCCTCTGGAAAATTTGAATTAGGTGGTTCTACAGTTTAGTCTGGTTCTATATATATATATGCATTTTTTTTTGCTATTAAATGATATATTTTGTAGCGAGAGGCCCCAACGAATAATAAAGGTCCACTTGTCGCAACCCCTGAAAATAAACATAGAAAAATATGGAGCCTTACATATGAACGACACGCAATAGAAGGAAGGTTTGTGCAACTCAAAACCATTTTTTTTCCCACAGATACAGATCTTATTATTACACCGCACACGGAATGTCTTAAATTATTTCTTCCTATTTTTGGTTATTTTTGGTTTTCGATGTCAGTTTTCAATCGCGTATTTAAGATATGCGCAAACCAAAAACTTGCGTTGTATAACTTCACCATATTTTTTTGCAGGCAATGACCTCGCAAAATTTGTAACATAGTTTGTCATCATCCTGTGTGCATGCATGAATAAATAAACAAATGTATGTGTGTGCGTGTGTATGTGTGTGTGTAATGTGAGTGTGATGTGTGTCTGAAGTGCACATGTCAAATATAATTTAGATGATATGATTCCAGCGTTTTTCTTTTGGCTCGATTAGTTAAATAGCGATACATGCAAATAACACACTTTGTAATAATAAAAAGCTGACATGTTTATAATTGTAGTTATTGAATTTCTATCGATAAAACCGACATTTTTATAATTTAAGTAGTAAAGAACACTGTACGAGTTCGTATTGTCTAATTTTTTCGTTGAAAATTGTTTGTACTATTGGCAGCATTGGTCACCACGCCGACGTCAGACGGAAACGAGTACGTGGTAGTCAAGCTGCATGCCAGGTCAAGGAACGAGAATCTACCCGCCGGCCTATTTCGACTCTACCGACCAGCCCTTAATATATTGCCACACCAAGGTAGGAAAACGTCTTCCTTCAAGTAACTTACTTATTTTCCAACTTACCAATATACCGGACCGGTACATAGGATCATACTAAACACGCACACGTGTGGCAAATTCCTACGTAGGAACTTACCACACGTGTACGTGTTTAGTATGATGTACGTAGTATATTCATGCTCAGTATAAGGTTGTCGACGAGTAATTGAAGCATAAACCCTACGTTTTATATTGTTACAAGTTTGAGAACACACAAACTTTATATGTGGGCAATTCCCATGAGTTCTTTGGGATAGAGGTCTATAATTACAAATAAAAGAGTTAAATTAAGTACTGGATTTAATAGCTCACAAAGCTATGAAATACACAAAACAGTAATCAACTAGAACTCTCACAACACAATTAGTTATGCACACAATTACTC
>PNEQ01079793.1:0-47041 GCA_003012365.1 Medauroidea extradentata | reverse complement strand
ACCTAAAATTCTTACGTAGTATTCTTATTGCGTTTCGGGGTAACATTCTTATCTACGTATTTTAATGTCCCTGGTATTAATTGGAATAATATGCAAAATCAGGAAAGTACGCACCATACTATAAAAATTAAAGCTAATATGCTAACTGACTTTCTGTTGATCTATAGTTTTATCAATTAAATGAAACAGTACCTGATAACAATCTCCTGCATCTGTGTTTTCAAACACTGGTCAATTAAAGGTTAGCATCGCTGAAGAAAATTTGGTAACAGAAGACGTTCATAATGTATCTCTTGAAATGAAATGAACCTATTAACTTTCCGTCTAAAAGTAATTTATCTAAACCAATGTATAGTAAATGAGACTTTCTCTTATTGTACAAAACATCAGCCAATCATGACTGGGATCAGATGTATAAATTGAACAATGTTGACGATAAAGTTAATTATCTTCCGAACACTGATAACACTGCTATCAATGTCTGTGTCCCCACTACTGAATGTTAGTTAAATGAGTTTCCATGTTGGTTATCAAAGAAATTAATATTTTTCCTCAAACAAAAAATAAAACTGTACCAAAATGTATTTAAGAAATGCAAAAATGTTCATAAATATTCACTGTATTCTTATTACATCGAACAAGTTAAATTTAGGTTAAAGTTAGATCAATAAATCTAGTTACCAAATAAAATGATAAGATTAATAAGGAACCAAGTCTGGAGCTATGTCAAAAGAGTTAGAATCTATTACAGATCTAATATATCTCTCAAAATTAATAACAACAACATTTCTGACCCACAAGATTTAGCTAATTATTTTGCTTCCGAAAAATCTCCATAATTTCATCGCCAATCAAACCTTTCAAAGAAATCCGTAACGCCTAAATTGGTAATTAGTCATAGTACTGTTCTAGAGAGTCTTAAAAAACTTAAATCTTCCCTTTCTAAAGGAGCAAACGAAATACCTAATTTCATTGTTAAGGTTGTGCAAATATTTTTGCACATCTTTCTCATATTTTTTAACATGTCGAACAATTGGGTCTTTTCCTATTCTTTGGAAGATAGCTACAGTCATTCCGCTGTTTTAAAAACGGAACACAAACTACATTGATAACTATAAGCCAATTTTTTTCTTCCATTTCTAAGTTTTTTGAAAAATTACTCATAACCATATATTTCATCGTAACAATAAACTGTTCACCTTCAAACACGCCTTTGCTCCAAAGAAAACTACTGTCACTAATCTATTAGAATTTTATAATCCAATTTACAAGGCAGTAATATCCAGAGGTCAGGTTGATGCCATATATTTCGACTTTTCCAAGGTGTTTGATACTGTAGACCATACTATTTTCAGTAATAAATTATCTAATCAAAACCCTGTTAATCTGCTTAAAAATTACTTAAATGCAGGCGTTACCAAGTTAAGGTTTTAAATAAACTATCGTTACAGCACGCGCCATGTAAGTTGGCGGGTAACGAGCTAGAATGTGTTGCATGTAATGTTACTACCGTTTTAAATTCAATTGGCTAATTTACATAGGTCGATTTCATTCCGGTATTTATAGGCAAGGTAAAGTTATACCATTCATCTCATTTTCCCTTAAATTGGTTTCTTGTTGTAGGCTTCTAGTTCGATGTAACTTTTCTGTACCAGACTTAACACATATTTAATAACTACAAGTGTAACCTAAAAACAAATAATTCATCTAGGACGTGGTCGAGATTGCTGCGTGCGTCAAAAACCAATACCTCTAGTATTCGCGGACCACTAAACACTTGCGGAGTGTTTTCATTCAAATTCGGTATTCTATGAGACGTCAAGTTGTGACCATATAGTTGGAGATAGGAAGTTTTCGCAGAAAGATGTTTGCAGCACTTTGTTGTAATGCCTTACGTAATCACCGGCAGCTCTATTTCACGGTTAGTTATTAGATGTTTTTAGCTCCCAGAATCTTGGGGTTCTACCCGCAAATCACAGGCGTGTTATGTCGCAGTAACCTTGTTCTGATTGGCTGTCAAACAAGAGACGTCTCTGCACGAATTCACACTGCCAATAAACATGAAGTATGAGCTGCAGATGTGGTGCAAAAATCTTCTTTTCGTCAAATATGTGGCACGAAGTCTGGCAAAAGCCCTTGTTGTTCAGTTTTACGACTCAGGGTAGTATTTTACGAGATACAGTAGTCTGTAAAAGTAGTTTTTAGTTGTTTAAGGTGCCTCCAAAGCAAGTTTTTACAGACGACCTTTATTCATAAGAGCATAGTAGCAAAGTGTGAAGAGTGATTTATTTCCTTATAATAAATAAAGGTCTTTGAGATTACGTTACGACGGCCTTCTACCTCATGCTTTAAATACGTTGCAGTGTGTTCGTAAACAGGTTTTTTCTACGAAAATATTTCATGTGTGCCCATTATGTCAACATACGAAAATATAACAAACTTCAGACAAGGTCGGAACCTCATTATTAAGACGCCACGCTCATTAAAATCACTGTTTGTAAGCCCTCCAACATGGCTAAAAACGGCCTTTTCAGACTTCCTTACTGCAAAATGTACTAACCGGATGTATGTGAAACTCAGATTGCGACCTGCACTGAACTTACTTGCAGACTTTCCACCAATAGGCCTATAAGTATATGGTCACCGCTTAATGTCCCATAGTAAAAACCGTTCGGCGGGAACCTTGTACGCTAGTTCAGCGCTTGGCTCGTTGAGGTGACGCGGCATTTGATGCGCACTTCAAGGTCGACCTTACTGCTCCGTCGCTGTAGAGCTTCTCACGCGCGGGTAGGCGTCGCCCTTAAGTAGGAACGCTACGTCACCGTTCCCACGCCAGGCAATTACTTTTTTTTTTTGCTCGTTAATCTCTGATAACTTGAGCAACGTCGTCGGAATTATTGATTGACTCTTTACTCATAAATCTCTGAAAACTTGAGCAGCGTTACCGGAATTAGTGATTGACACCACAAAAATTTTACCCACAAATAATTTTTACAGTGTGAATAGACTGAAAATGCTGGATGCTCTGCTCTGTATGATCTCTGTGGGCGGGTGGAACACGTTTAAGGGGCCTCCATACTCCATACATGCGCTTCAAATGCGTTGCAGCAAGTTGCGATTATTCTTTTTTTTTTTTTTTGACAAAACTACTAAACGCGCATTATTTTTGTATATCTATGAAAAGAACACACACTTAAAACTATGTCGCTATAGTTTTAAAAATTCGGCACGTTTATTTAAAACCTTATTTTCGGGCCCCTCAAAATGGCTAAAAATGTGTTTTCCAGACTGCCGTATCTGTAAAAAATAACAAACGGGTTCGAAAAAACACAACCATAGAAACAAGCGTTAGACTTAGATCTACGCCGGCCGCAAATAAAATAATGTGGTCGCCGCTTAAAATCCCGTAGGAAAAAGGATAATAGTAAAGCACTGCAAGCCAGACGAGTGGCTTGCGCGCAGAGGCGATAATGAGTTACGTACATCGGTTAATGGCAACCTTACCGCTCCTGCCTCACACACACACACACAAACGCCGCCAAACTAGGGAGGACCCTTAAGGAGCTTCTCTACGTAAATGAGACCTGTTCATGCGGCCGATGGACGTCTACCTGGAACGAGAACTGGGTGTGCTCTCATATGAGAAGGCACTGCAAGGGGTGAAAAAAAAGTGGCACTGACCGGAGGGTAGTATCTGTGTTTAAGGGTTTTAATACAGTACTGTATTCACAAAGAATGCATCTATAGTAGGATACTATACGTAAATAATTTGTTTAACAGAAGATTATGTATTATAAACATATGTAGCTATATCTAAATATTTATCTGAAATCCTAATCGTTTTTATACTCGTACTGATATTCCCGTATCAAAACTTCGACTCGTAGTAACAAAGACATGATTTTCGTCTGTGCTTAAAAAAAACTGTCGGAGGTATATAATTAGAATAGTATATAAAGAATCTTGAAATTGTGCTAATTTACTAACAAGGGAGGCTCCTTAATATTCCACTACACACCAGATGTACAAATTATTTGTTTTGAAGCCGTAGTACATGTTATAGAGAATAAATAAATGTTTGTTTGAAGAACCAATTTGGTGTGTGTGTTCTTTAACATTTCTGCCCTAAATTTTCATTTAACAGATAAATTAAATTTAGTGCAAACATGTTAAAGAACACATACATTAAATTGGTTCTTCAAACAGATATCTTTGATCTACACTCTAAAACAAATATTACGGCTTTGAAACAAAGAATTTGTGTATAGTGGAATCTTAAGTCTGAAGACCGGTTTATTCACTCCGGCCGTCGTCGACACGTGGGTCTAACTCCCGTCAGTGATAACCCACGTATGGTTTGGACGTCAACCAGAGTCTCAGAGTCTCCGAATCTCCGTCTCCGGGAGGGGGTGCACGCGACGTAGTAATGAGTCGTACTAGAGACGGCGAGACGGCAAAGGGGACAGGGTGGGTTTGTGGATAGGTGAAGAGGAAGAGGGGAGGGGTTCGTAGGTTGTTAACTGAGAGGGTGTTGAGCCCCTTCATCATCTCGCCCTGCCCATTACAATTTCATCCCGTCATGACTCTCTTCATCACCGAATTACCATCGCGAGAGATCAAGACACCCACTCTCTCCATCGCCTCCTTCTGCAAGACACCTCACCAACTGCGACGCAGAGAAGAGGAATTTAAAAGGATTTTAAAATCTCTCTGCCGAAAATTTAATATCGTCGTAAATTAAAAAAAAAATTACTGTAATTACTCTCGTCCCCTGTCGTAGGATCGGATACTTTGGTAGGATTTTTCTTCTTCTCGAGTTACGAAGACGCGATGAATAAAGTCGAGAAAGAGATTTGCAACTTCTTTAAAAAATAAGATTTTCCCTCGGAGTGAAGTCTTTTGAAAAGAAGATTTCGGTTTCAAAATTAGTGGGCGATAAATTCGTTTCGTAAGAATGACAACGTTTTTTTTTTAATCAAGATAGCCTGTCCAAGCCGCCGACCTATGTGCACAGCTACGGATGACATAAGTTTATTTGCAACTATTTAATCGTACGTGAGTGACGTCTGCTGAGGAATAGCATTCAAAGAATGTCATACGTGTGTATACCGTTGTCGTTAATCTTAAAACATCCTGTTCAACGATTAGAGGATAGGTAATGTGTGATGCGCGTGGTGTGGCATCCTCACCGCATCCACCCTGGCGGCCGCCACGTGTACGAAAAAGATGGAGGGGGGGGGGGCTCCTACAAAATTTTAATTGTTTTAATACTTTTTATATTTGTGCGAGTTATGGTTTTATTTTATAGACATATATTGTATCTGGTTTTCACAGTAATTAAAGTTTTCTAACTGTGATAGTTTTTGTATAGTTGCGTGTCACAGCCAAAATTTGCATAAATCTGTTCTATACAAGAAACGAAAACCAGCTGACTTACAGAAATAAAATAATTCACAATAAAGATCAGTGTCGCGCTCTACGTCTAGACATGTATAAAAACCAGCAGAGAATATTTTTTTTAGATTGCTGAATTTAAAATGAAAATTGGCAAATTAAAAAAAAAAAGTCCAATGCCATGTTTTTATGCATGTGTTGATGAAGCCCGCGACACTGTTTCTTGTAGTCAGTGGTTCTCAACGACTATTGACTCATGGCTAGAGCCACCATTTTGTGGCGAAAATATTTTGCACCATTTTGTTCAAATGTCTTACGTGCCAACCTTGAGCTCTGCTTTACGTTCAATGACTGGGTGTTTTTACGCTCACTTTTCTTGGGGTGTTACTGACAGATCACAGACTTGCGTGTCACGATAACTTTATTCTGATTGGTTCAGTTAAATGAGAGACGCGTCTAGACAAAGACACGCTGACAATAACCTTGAAACAGAATTGCCGATTTGCGGACAAGTCATTGAAACATACCTGTGTTAAAACCTTTTAGTAGGCCCTACATTATATAATCTCGTGCGTGTTTCCACATTTTCTGTCTCCTTTTCTCTTCTACAATCACAGATACTCCTCTTCGGCCAATGTCACCCCTTGGTTTCCACCCCTCAGTGTTTCCTCTCAAACGAGAACACGCCCTGCTGTCTCTCAAAATGCACTTCCGTCAACGGTTGCTCAAGTCATTTATGTAGGGACGCTCTATAAGATGGAAAATTAAATTATTAAATGGTTAACATACCTACGACAGTACAACATTTTTTGAAGCAAAAAATCTGTTTAATTTTTCATTTGTTTGAATTGATTTCGTTTTCACGTCGGTGGCTTAACGAAATCAGTTCTTAGGAACTCCTTAATTTGGTAAAGAACTATACTGTTAAAGTAAATTCGCAATTCCTCGTATCTTGTAATCTGTGTTTGATAACAAATACACTCAAAGCCATTCCAGTATCAAAACGTCCGACTCTTAGTAACAAAGATACGATTTAAGGTTCCTATTTATACTGTTTCGAGGAAAACTGTCTCGTAGAGCACCGGAAGTTGTATTGGCTGTGTTCATGTGGATTCAAACACACCGTTTGAGAAATCAGAATTAAAAAATCTTCGTGAAATGTTGCTACTTTATTAACTAGAGACGCTCCTTAAGGGCGCCGTCTACCACACGCTTAAAATGCGTTGCATTATGTTCGTGAATAAGTTTTTTTACAATACTATATCACATGTGACCATTGTGTTAATGTACGAAAGTAAAATACTTTTCAAACGATAACGGGAAAGGAGTCAATTAGAAAAATAATTTCGTAACCCCTCAAAATTGTTAAAAACAGCTTTTTGAACCTGTTACATCTGAAAAACTATTCGTAAGATTCGTGTGCAACAGAAGAACCATGCAATGGAATGGGTGAGAGATTTTGGTCAGCACTTAACATCTAGGTCTTTAGCGCTGGTGAGGGGTGACCTAAGGTGAGTATGGAGCGGTGCCGGAATGAAAGGGCGGAGGGAACGGGAGATCTCCGAGAAAACCCGCTGACTAACGGAATTGTCCGGCACGATTCCCACGTGCGAAAATCCGTGGACCTATCCCGCCGGGAATCGAACCCGGATCGCTATGGTGGGAGGAGCATGTAAAGGACTTTGCTTAAAACTATTCACCAGAAAAAGTTGGGGTCACCACTAAAAGTGTCAGTCAGACGAGTGATCTACTAAACCACTGCACGCAGTTTCAGTGTCTTGCAGCAGAGGCGATACCGCGCCAGATGAGCCGGTAAACATCGCCCTTCGCGCCGTGCCTCACTCACACAAACACACGGCCAGTAGCCGGCCTCCTTGAGGTACGAACCGTTATTGTTTTGCACCCACCTTAGACAGGAACGTGAACGTTTCTGAACTGCGATTTGATAATCCTATCGTAAAACACTTGCACGTCATCTTTTTTACTGCCTTTTAAGCGTAAGCACTCGATGCAGCACACAGCGATTTAATTTTTGCCACCCTCAATGCGTTTAAAGGCTCTCTGTACCTGCGCTTTACAATACGTTGTAGTGAGATGCGATTGTTCCTTTTTTTACGAATGTGCATATCATGCATTAAGAGGGCGTGGTAGATAAATAAACGCCGAATTCTTGAACTGAGATCTACACTTTATGAAAGTCATTATCGAAAACTGCAAAACAGCAATACTTGATAATTAGATTTGCCAACTTTATGAGCAAACATTTATCCAGAATGATGCATTTGTTAAACGTGATCTCTTGCGAGATTTCGGCGTCCGAGATTGTTCTTCATATATACGTCCGCAGAGAAAAATTTTTGCTCAGAAAGTTGGTATAAACAATTGTTTTTTTTTTTTTTTTTTTTTGGAAATTGGTTTTGAGAACCCTCCAATTTTGAACTGATGCTTTTAGCGGTGAATTATATATCACACACTCTTAAGTTTATTTATCCACGAAAATAACACAAACTTCAAACAATGTCTCCACTAGTTTAAAAACTAACCATATTTATTAGAAAAAATATTTTCAGAGCCCTTCCCTTATTTTGTCAAAAGTTTCGACCTCATTCGAAAAATAAATCTAGATGGGATAATACTTTCGCCTTAAATTTAAAAAAATTCGCTAAAATGAAGTACCGTAGGTAAGAAAATAATAGCAAAACATTATTGCACTCAAATTGAATTAAGTGCATGTCATACACCTGTTAGAGGCACCCTTAACATAAATGCAACTTATCTAGGTCTCTACCTTAACTTATCTATAATGACCTTATGATACTATGCGAAAATCTCACGAAGTTGAGTGATTATTGTAGGCATGTCATTAAGCCAGCTGCATTCTATAATGCCGGGCACCAGGTGAAGCCCAGTTAGCCATAGACGACTTACCAGGAATTTCGGGAAATTCCAAGGTTTCTTTGATTACGTACTGTTTCGCGGAAAAACGGTCTCGTAGAACGCCGGAACTTGTATTCGTTGCGTAAAGATGGATTCAAACGCACCGTTAACACGATACGAGGAAATTGGAAATTTACTTTAATAGTCTAATTCTTAACCAAGATAAGGTGTTTCTAAGAACTGATTTCGTTTTCACGTCGGTCGTTTATTCGGAAGCCGCATTGTTTGTCGCGTGTTGTTATTTCGACCTTTTCAGCTTCTGTAGAAGATAATTAATGTATTTTTTCCACGTAGTTTATAGTTAAAAATATAAGAGGATGCAATATCTTATCTTTGCTTTGTTGCAACACAGTAAAAATTTTGCTTTGCAGCAGATACATTACATTTATTGCTATTTTGAGGGCGCGGTACATAATTCAACGCTAAAAGCATTAATCTATAATTGTAGGTTTCTTGAAGCCAATTTACGAAAATTAAACAATAGCAATCCTAGACAATAGATTGAGCCAACGTTTTAAACAAAATTGTTTCCAGTGTTACGAACTTCTGAGGCACAATCTCTGACGCCGGAACCTCGTGCATTTAACAGCGGCGCAAGAGATCATGCGTAACGAATTAGTAATGCTGGATAATTATTTACTCATAAAGTTGGCAAATACCATTATCTAGGATTGTCATTGAGTATTTTATCCATATTGGCTTCGAAAAAAGCGTAGAAATCAATTGATGTTTTCAGCGTTTATTTATCTACTACGCACTCTTAAGCTTGCAGTGAAGAAATATTGGTATTCAGTACTCAGAATCTGTAAGACCATAACATATTTTTTTCCCACAGAAATGCCGGCTTAGAGTAGTAAATATTTAATTAATGTATTTGTCGCTACAGTGTTCGTTCTGAGGTAAATAAAGTGCTTTTAGAATGAAAATAATTACTACAAATCACGAAACACAATATTTAGCAACAAAGTTATCGTATTGTTACGGCGTCGCAATCACGCGGCGTCGGTGGCATCGCAGAAAGGCGGTCAGTGGGTTCTGGGTAATCAACAAGTCAACCAAAAAGAGGCGGATTGTGGCAACAGAGGTCCCAGGAATCCGATGACTTGAGGAGTTAAGTGGGTCCTAACACTTACCCAACACCTTGCAATCTCCTTGATTCAGCAGGGATTTCTCCGCCTCTGGGCATAGCTGGGAGCCTATCAGATGGGAGAATTTTGACGCCAAGTTGTGGGTGCGAAGACTGGTATAGACATTGAGCTAGCTACCGGGGGGAGTAGGAGAAGAGAGTCGGCGAGTGATTCTTGTGCTCCGGCGGCGACCGCACCTAGGACTAGAACTCTACCTTCAACGGCGGCACGAGCGGCGAGTCTCATGTTGGTTCAGGGAAGGAGAGCGATCCCTTACCTACCTCCTGTCAGGCCTTATCCTAACCTTCCACTCGCCTCTATTTCTGTATTACTGTTATTCCTTGTTTCTTCTATATCTAATAAACTCTGTTACCTTTCATCTCTAGCTCATTATCTTCCCCTTCCCGGCTAAACTTTGTAACAGTATGGACTTGGCCAGTGTCAGTGTCATTAAAGCGGAGAAATAAGGTTTCTTTTGTGAAACGAAGACTTTAAAAAAAGACTTCTAGCGTTTTGTAAACAAATTTTTATGAATTTATGTAAATTCTGGACCACATAATTTACTAATTTGTGGCTTAATGCATCATCTCTACTGAGATTATTTTTTTCCTGTTAAATTGAAATCTAAAATCAATTATAAAACTACTTATTAGACTCTACTCTTATTTAATCGTACTTGAATGACTTCATGAAATATAACGTCTGGTACTTAACGAGTAAGTGTTAAGTATGCGCGTTTCTAAAAAAAAATAGGCCTATATGAAATGACTTCTTATCGGCGAAAATGTGATACACACTACGTTTTAGTCACGTTCAGAGTACGAATAGTTCGCCAAGCTTGATCACGTAATGTTATTCAAACAACAAACTTTTTATTAGGCCTATGATACAATATGTTTTCGTTGTGATATGAAATAGTTAACTGAGGAAATAAGTCTTACGTTGCTGGAAAATTACTTCAGATAAAAAGATGAAGGAACTGTTTAAATTGAGAATTTATATGTTTCGCTACTACTCTAAATCCATTATATCGGTATCGGGTTGATGGTGGACCAAGAACTAGATTCAAGGCATTTCAGTGACTTTAGGAACAATAAAATTTAGCTGATTACGTGATAAAATAACTTTATATAAGTTACTCGAAATATTACAATAAAAGTTAGAATTTATGTGAAAAATATGTTATAAAGCTAATTTTACATACTGTTGATGTAGTGTCACGAAACCACACAAATCTTCAAAAACTTTCAAATACGCTCCAGCTTAACTGGCGTGTAAACATTTTTCGTCTTACGTCGTATACACTACAGAAACACAGTAGGAAACACTTTCTGACTTACAACGTTACTACGGTGTGTAATTGCATTGACATTTTATCGGCCTTGTGTACTCGTGTGTGTATACACACACATACACACATTTACATATACTTACATATACTTACATATACGAAAGAAAAACGCATACACGCCAGGTACTCAAGAGCCGGCGCGGACAGTAAGTATAGGTATTACAAATCTTCTCTATCATTCCTCATATCAAGTGACTTCGGTAGCCGCGATAGATAAGCCATCTTGCTCATATTCCTTTGTAACCTCCGAGTGTTAGTAGCATGGTTCGGAGTTCTATTATGTCAAGATCATGTCTGTATACAAGCTTTAAGCTTCCAACGACTATAATATTGAAAATAATAAAAACCAATTTACTACACCCAATTCGCTGTTTCTTATCCCACGCGTTGCTTGACCGTATAGCAGAGAGATGTTGTTGAAATGAAGTTATTTATTTCTGGATAGGTGATAGGTCATTTTAATTTCAGTGCTCTGTATAACTCAGTAAATGATGGCGAACAATACGGTGTTATTAAAGGAGCTCCAGAATGCCCTCATTTACAAGCAGATTTCGTTTGAAAATCAGTTCATTTACTTTTCGAGAAATGCGTAGATCATCACAATCAGTGTTCATTAATAAATGCAGGCCAGGTCGTCATTAAACATTCGGCTTGCTGTACTCGAGTGGTTTCCATATCCATTAGTAAGCGCCCTAAATAATTTCACGGGCAACATTCATTTCGTCGGGATAACTAGAAAGTGAAGTAATTACATACTCTACCGGGTATACAATTTGGAATAAAAACGTGGCCAGTAATTACTAAGCTTGTGTCTAATGGTGCATAGAAACGAAATGATTTCTCTCTGTTCATCCGCGTTTTATCAAACATTCGCTAGTTTGCGTGCAGCGCAGTTATACTAGTTATTTACAAACGAGTTTGTTTTATCGACTTCGTTATACATCACAAATTTACTCTCACTCGTCCTGATTTCATTCGCTGAAAACTTCATAACGGGTTTTAAGCTTGAAAACATTTGTTTTATGGAATTGCCCGCGGATTTCCACCAACAGGAGTAAATTCAGCTTTTAGCATAGTTTTCCTTTTGTATTGAGTTGGTTACGACAAAAACTTCAATTTACATTGTTAATCAAGGATAACATTTCGAGAAATACGTTTTGAAGGGAAAATAACCTTATTTTCCTTGAAATATAGTTATACCTAACGTAAATTTTGGTTTCAATGTGCTCTGTGCTGTAGACCATCCTATTTTCTCGCCAGAAAGCCTGCCTCCGTAGAGTAGTTGTTTGGACGCCGGTCTGTGGTGCGAAATGTCTTGGCCTTGAATCCTGTCTCAGGCATGGCTGTTCTGTAGTCCTTTCACCTCACTTCACACTCATTGGCTCTTAATATATCGTTGTTAAAGGACCATAAACTCACTCTCACCTCACCTTCTCGTTAGTAATTATATATAAAGCATCTACTACATCTCTCCAATACCTTAGTCCCGCTATCTAGACAAGTAACGACGACCTCTTTTCAAAATGTTTTGTTTAAAGCCCCAAATTTTACGCTTAGTGGGTGTATTTTCTTCTGCTTAGCTAAAAAGTGAATTTATAATATAATATTTAAGTAAAACTACGACCTTGTGGCCAATTAAATATTAAATATTTGCATAGCATAATGCAGCGTACGTAATATTTAATTAGTTATGTCTATAATAATCATCTGTTAAATTACATTAAACATTTTGAGATAACCAGTTTCAGATAACGCCAGCGCTTATATTGGAAGTCAAGTGTGATGCTGGTCTACGAACTTGATGTAAAGTTATCTACGAGATAGTGATAATTTTTGAATCTGTATTTTTAAAGTTAATTCTCATCTTACTGACACATTTGACCATAAACACAGCACTGTAAACAATTACAGTGTAAATTTCACCGTACACTTATGTTTACATCTGAAACTACAGGAAACTGTATTGTTTTAACTCTACAAGACTGTCTGCAAAAGTGCTCACGTATCCGTCAACAACTTATAACGCGAACATGCACACAGCTTGGCATGAATCAGAGCGGGTTAGTTCTTTGTGGTCACATTAAAAAATAACCTACGTTTAGCCTACATACAATTTTTTCCGTGACTCCGTAAAGAGCAACACTACGAGAGTAATACTATACTAAAAATCTAGTTTAATATATAATTTCCTAAAATACATTCTCGATCGTTCGTTGTTTTGACACTGACAAGAGTTTCATTGCTTTATATTAAGAAGTTTTACAGGTTACCTAATTTCTTTCGGGAAATGTACACGAAGTGGATACAAATTTGTCCATTTTTTGTCGATTTTCGTCGCATTTCTTAATATTTCCCACTATTGATTAACATATAACTGAAAATTTTTAGCCACAGAAACATTCATATTTATTTCGTACGGTACATTTAGTGAAAAATTATGTTCAAGTAAAATTATTAGTTTATGAGGAACTATAACACACGATAACGTTTATTTAATTATTTCCTCAAGCTAAAATATTACTGTTAAAGGACTCTGTCTAACATGATTGAGGCTACGGAGTTTATGACAATAGTGCGCAGTTATATTTTATTTTCAATATTTTCCTCGCTATAATCAATCTTGAAGCCAGATCAGTATTTTTGATATTTGATGCTCTAAATGTTAGTCTTTTAGACCTTTTTACATTGTTATATAATAAAATACTTCCGTATCGCCAGACACTTGACGGAAAATAAATAAAATTATGTTATTTCTTATTTTCAAACAAATGTCACACAATTTACTTTCTAAAAATATAGAAAGGTGTAGTAGACTATTTAAAGTATGGAATGTCAATGTCGATACACCTTTACGCGTGTTTGTAGTGAAGATAATACTGAAAATTAAATATTTCCGGGCACCACAGTTCTTAATTAGGGAAAAATCGTTAAGTGTAATTACTTTGCAATCGATCAGTATCAAAGCAAACGTTTAAACAAAAACAAACCTTTCTGGAAGACTGCTGTCATGCTAGAATCGTTGTAAATTAACTAGTATGTGAAATGTAATTGAAAAATTAAAATCGTTATAGGATTATCTAGCCAAATTTTTTCAATGCCCTGAAAATTGTTAGCAGATAAGTATTTCTAATGAATACAAACACTCTAAAACTACTAAATTTTTACTCACATTTGCCTTACTGTATCAATATTTTTACCAGAGGGATGAATGGAAAAGTCATTTTTTAATTATTATTATATAAGTTGAGGCTCATAAAGTGTTACAGAGCAAACAAACTAGTAATCAGACAAAAGTTTCAATGTTCGAGAAGGCCGTCATACTGGGCTACCCTTCTTTTTTATCGGTGGAGGCGCTGAAGCTACGTCAAGGTCAACTCCACTGTGTTAAGTGGAACCATTTATATATTTTTTTTGTGACATTAGTACCGATTTTACGACGAATTTAGAGACCTACAATACAAGGTAATTTAGTCACGCATTCAAATGATCAACTAACCTTGGTTTGGGTCCACCTACAGAAGATGCACGAAGTGATAGACCCGACTTGTAAGTACGTCTTAATTCGCTGATGAAAAGACCGTCGATCGTCAGCCAACATTTGTTGTGTTATTTCGGTACATACTCTGCGTATTCTTTCTTTCATGTCGTTAGGCGTGGTAGGTGCTACCGCCATTACGCGTTCTGTGACAAAACCCCATAAAAAGTAATCTAGTGGTGTTAGATCTGGCGAATGAGGTGGTCAAGCTACAGGGCCACCTCGTGCTATCCACTTGTCGCCAGAAATCTCATTCATTCGGCTCACTAGACCACTCTGACTCCTGTATGGTTTAGTCTTTATTAACTTGTATACATTCAATGTACAGTTCAGTAATAATTATTTCTTTTAAAGAACGCAGTTAATATAAACATTCACTTTATTTCAGAAAAGTACTTTTCAGAGGGAATATCTTTGCATAAGTAATTTCCGGCGAGTTTACGATTTTTGTTGGGTACACATTTTTTCTAAGTTTTTTTTAATTTTTTTTTGCAAACAAAATCCTTTTGACATTATAAACTAATAATTTTGCACGGAAAATTTTTCAACATTTATAAAAGTTTGTACAACTACGAAGAAGTGCCTTGTCATTTTTTACAAAATAATTTACAGTTTAGGAACTGTCGGTATAGGTACAAAGAATTCTTTTGTAGTATTACAAAATTTACCCTTGTAACTTCATAAACTAAAGAAAATATTTGTACCTTTACAAGGATTTGTAAAAGTGCAAAGAAAATCCTTGTAAATTTTACAAAATGTTATTAGAGTGTACGGATAACGAGCGGCATGCAAATCCTGGGTGTTTCTGTAATTTTTACGGTATTCCCCCAACCCAACCGTTCATTTTCGCGATCCGATGTACGTGACAAAATGACCTCGTGTTATATGTCACTGAAATCGTCGTTAAATCGGTACTAACGTCATCGATACATTGTTACATTTAACAAAGTGGAGTTGACCTTGACGTAGCTTCAGCGCCTGCCACCGATAGAAAAATAAGGTTTGCCCAGTCTGACGGCCTTCTCGAACACTGACATTTTTGTCTGAAACATTTGTGGCCATTATCACTAGTTTGAGTGCTAATGCTCTGTAACACTTTGTATCTCAGCCTGTATATACCGAAAGCGATTTGTGAAATGTGACTGTGCCCCTTCGTAAGACGTACACACATGTATTGAATGCGTGTTTAATCACTCCGCCAGAGTTAGTCATGGCAGGAAGCCGTAGTGGCATTTAACCGCGCGGTAATCACACCTTCACTTCCTCGCCGCTATTGACACGTGCCGTCAGGCGAGACACCTAGCTCCCACGCACACCTCGTAGTCTGCTGTCGGCGTGTACGTTAACAATCGATGTTGGCGTGCCGGCTCGCGAGGCTAGTACCAAGGTCGACACTAATACGCTAGGAGAGAAGACAGACTGATACAAATATACACATTATTTCCTCAGTCTTGTTTGTTAGCCCAAGTATTGTTCACATACGGGCTGTTTCTCGGTTACGCCGGTATATTTTAAATACCGCTTTGCTAATATTATATTTTATATAAAATGTTATTGTTGTGGAATCATACCTTTAGTAATCGGTTTTGTGAAATACGCAATAAAAAAAATCACCCACACCAAGTGGAAGCTAATTGCACTTTTGTGTAAGAGAAAATTTATACAGTCAATTTACCTAACAAGTTAAAGGGAAAATTCCTCATATATGAAATACAACATTATGAACACAATTGATTTTTTTTTTTTTGTTATTTTGCGTACGACGTAGGACCTAATTAATGATATTCATATATATTACCAGAATTAGTGTTTGAACCACTACCACTGATATATGTTGCACTGAATGAAAAGTATTGCTGTAGGCTGTTGAAACAAGTACATCAATGGATTGGCTATCGGTACTATCTGGATAGTTCTTACAGCAATCTGTTACATAGAATCATGAAATGATTTGTAAAAGAAAGATGGTATTTTCTCCTCCACATCATATTGTTATTTATACTAAACAAATAATTTTAGGAAGACTCCAGATAGTACCGACAACCTAAACAAAGTGTTGTCCCTATTTTGTCTACTTTCATTGTATTTTTATTAGTGTTATACAAGTAAAGTATTGAGAGTTGTGAAATGTTTACACTAGTTTTTAGTTACATGGACGTTTTTGTATTTAAAATAGTAATTATGGTGGCATAATGGCTTACAGAAAACTGTAACCGGCGCTCAATTTTTCTTGAACAGCCTATACTCCTCAAATTTACGTCGAAAAATCCTTTGACCTCCTGTTAACCAGTTAAGCAAATGTTTTGCGGACGTCGTTTTCGTGAGATCTCACATTTGTGTGTGTGTGTGTGTGTGTGTGTGTGTTGGTGTGTGTAAATTAAGTGTACAGTCTGTTATTTTTAAATTTTATGTAAGGCAGAATAAATAAATGTCCCATACAAGAAGGGAACATTTTACTGTTGTGTAAGCAGTTACTCCGAAACAGAGACGTATTTTTACATTTTGCAAAAAGATAAATAATTTATTCGTAGTACATTACTTTAAATGTGTCTCTTTTGCAGTGTAAACACTGTGTTGTCTTTAATGCTTACACCGTTATGTTAATACAAAAAATCAAAAAATTACAAATTTATTCACATGTGCATACTTTTTTTACCCTGACCAGCCTGTACCGGAAAATTGCACAGATTATTTTGGATAAAAAGTAAATATGTACACGTTTGTATGTAACGCACGGACAAACTAATCGATTGAATTTGTTCGAACAGACAAAAGGACAGATGTGTGGAGTGTTGCCTGTCCTGTCCGTCTGGATTCCTGTTTTGTCAAAGTTGGATCTTTTTAGTGGCCAGGACCGGCTGAAGGAGTTCAAAATTGTACTGGCATGCCTGAAAGTCGGGGTGGTAAATTGTTTTTTGCCATTAAGCTTATTGAAATCCTCATAAATCTGAAAGTCACTATAGAAGAGAACAGAAAAGAGCTTATTTATAAACTGGTTTTTGATAGGTTTGTAAGTAAACTAGTTGCTGGTGTGCTGTGCGACTAGCAAATTATTTCTGTCGCCGTATTTTTCTGGCTTCGATTTCGCTAGCAAAATTCCGTCGTTCTGAAAATAAAATTTCACCATAAAAACAATTTGGTAGAATTGCTCTTTTTTTAATGTACCGACATTCGAATTCCTATAGCATATAGTCAACTCTATAAACGGTCGCCGCCATCGATGTGGCAATCCTGTGCCAAGAATGATCATCTCTATAGCACTGTGATTCCTTTATGTTCTTTGAAAGACTTGTGAAATGGGAGTGCATGACTAGACGTAAATCTTGGACACACTCTATTGTACCACAGTGGAGTATGATTAAAAAAAACTACATTCATTTTGATTCAGTTGATAGAAAACAGAATCGTTGCAGAGTTCAATGCTGTCAAAATTATTCTTCGTGGTAATGTTGCCAAACCGAAGGTCCTCTGTCTTCTACTGGAGACGGTATGATTATTTTAACAGCCAATAAACGTGTTCAGTTTATATGCATTACGTACCATTAAACTCCATATGTTTGTAGGGCTTCTTGTGCTGTTATAATATGCATGTACTTATGGGTCATAGAAATAAGAACATACAGGAAAACGACGTGCTGTTACGTAAATGAAGTTTACTTTTTGCGCATTGCAATATGGCTTATAAGGTTGGGAACACTTGCATTTACGCCCTTGTGAATAATAAATACCTTTCCATGGTTCATGGACATATGAAAGTAATACAGTTTTATAAATATTCATACGCGTGGACAAAGGGCTAAGTTACGAACTTATCGCATTGCGGTAAATAAACGATAGGGTGTCGCCGTATTGTCATGCATAAAGCGGCTATACATATTTCACCTTTATTGCCGTAAGCGTGGCCACTCCTTGTTAAGGGCATTTGTGCATGGAAAATATATAAAAAAAAAATTAAATATTGTATGGTGCGCGATAAAGTGGTCACTTTCGTTTGTTACCTGGTGGAAGTTACGTGTCCTGCCAACAAAACAGGTAGCTAGCTGCATCTGCATTCATGACGCATTTGTGAGGATTTTAGAAGTTCCCGCGTAACTTTTACAACGTCAGCTTCAGTACACGTGTTTTATGTAATATCATAATCCGTGAGGGAGAGAATTAAAATAGAAGCTGTACTTAAAAACTCTGGTTATTTTTCATGCCAGTTGTTGCCAAGAGAGAAACAATGTTTTTCACCGAAATGTTTCATTTTTATAACAAAAAATATATATAGTTTCCACACAATATTCACAGTGAAGTTATTAAAAATTTTATTAAATACACCTCAAGGTCTTACTGGTACCCATCTACGTAATTAACATTAGTAAGAATCAAACTTTAATGCATTTATTTTTTAATTTGCCGTAAAAATATGTTCTGCAGAGCTTAATTTAAAAATAACAGTTTTATGAAAAATTCAAACTACACATTCATCTATCATATAATGTGTTCATAAATGTATTGAATACATGACAAGCACCAATACTCTTAACACTGAACCTCCCACATCGGCGTATATATAATGTCAGTTTTCTTTGAAGTCCACAAGCCCTACAGAATGACATTGGATATTTGTTTTAACCTAATGACAACACTCACTCTGATTTCTTTGGGGGTTTCAGAAACTCTAATCTAGGATTGTCAGCCCCAGAGAAGTTAAATTATTTTCAAATCGACTAATATCGATCAGCGAGAGGTTTACGGGAACAAGAATCAAACTTAACGACACATTCCAAGAATAATACTCTTCACAAGTCCACACACTGATGACTGTGTACTACTGCAGTGAGGTTCTCACTTTCAATACATATTTGCGTGCTCTCACCTTGAAAACTAATGCTCGATTCACTACGCAAATTTTCGATTATCTGTTCGCGGGTTGCTTGTATCCTGATTTATTTACGGAAATTGAACTGCTTAAGAATCATACAAATAAATTTCATATTTTATTACACAATAGGAAGAGCTACGATTTTATGGCGAAAAGAATTTTGTAACATTTGCTTTCAATGTGTCATGTGCACAGCTGCAGCTCTGCTACATCGTCTGTGAGTGGATTAATTTACTCTCACTTGCCTTGGCAAATTACAGACGTGCGGAGTCACGATAACCTTATTCTGATTGGTGCAGACAAATGAGAAACGTGTCTGAACAAAGACACGTTGCCAATAATCATGAAGCTTAGCTGCCGATGTGCACGTGAGACACTGAAATAAAGTGGGACAAAAATCATTTCGCGACAAAATCGAGGCCCTAACAATAGTTGTTATCGCGAAAATTTTATTGTGCCAACATACCCTTGAAAACGCAGCAGTTCCTTGCAATATGTATAAATGGGTGATACACGGCTGACACAACGCAGGCTAATAAAGCGTATCAAATTTTACAATAGCGGTATTCTCATTGACTTAGTTAAACAGGGTAGCAGCACCATGTACAAGCGAAAACCAGCAATCTTTTGGTAAGGAACGTACGTTGAAACCCAGCAAAACTGCCGGGTTTTCCCGCAACAAACCATCATCTACAACAATAGAAAGTTTATGTGAAGTCACTCTCTTTCAATAACATACTTCAGAATTAAGGGCTTGTTCCTTAGTTTTGCAGTGATTTCGAAAAAAAAAAAATATATATATATATATATTGCTACCTAATATTCATATCAAAATGTTGCTCCACAGTTTTGACACTGATATGTCATAAATTGTAGCTGAATTTTTTTTTTGTAGCAATGTACTGAACGTATTTTTATAATTCGTCATCCAAAGTACCGCATTTTTCTGTCGTGAAAATGAGCCAAAATGAAGCAAAAAAAAATCTTGTTTTTCGGAAGAATGGCACATTATTTTTACAAACGCATCCACAGTATCGTGCATCGTGTGACTGCATATTGTCTCAAATTTTTTCAAAGTTTTTGGTTTAAAAAATATTTGAGTTATTGGCACCAGTCTGAAAAAACTAACGAGCAAACCCTTATACAGAGCCCACGCTTGGCCCAATCTACCCCACGAACGAGTGCATCTTTTGTTACAGCTGGTATATGTAATTTCAGGAATTAAATCGAATGCTGAATTTTTGTGAAACAATTTTGTAACTTCCTGAATGAGCGAGTGAAGATGAAACTATGGTAAGCGTTTTGTATGTACTGGAAACCAAACTATGATTCACAGCATACTGCCGAAGAACGGAACTTGCAGAAATCGTTCATGGGATAGATTATATTCCAAAGCTATATAGAGGCCAGACCAACCTACCCAGCTATTCTTTGTGCTGAAAAGTTAACTGAGCATGACACCATTCAGTGCCTCATTCTCCTCATTATTTATCTCCAGTTTGTTTGTAAAAATTTATGAAATATTTATATTATTAAACAAGTCATTGTAGATAAATAACACTATACCAACATTTATGACTTCATCACAATTTCAATCGACTTCCTACGACTATTTTAACCTAATTTACATTGACAAACGGAATGATTTGTTGGCTACACCTTTGCTAGCGAATGTAATTGAAACACAGAAACCTGACAGTAACAAAATGACTTACCACAAGAAAATGAACAACAAAAATACGAAAGATACAAAGGACGCCTGAAATCACTGTAGTCAACAAACATACAAATATAAATCCGAAATAGGAATATGGACTGGACTTAATGGAAACCAGAAAAAAAATTAGCGTTTCGGGAATAGATACTAGTTCGTCGAATGGAGTCTACTATTGTCGTCTGTGCTATTCTTATTGTTTTAATCTTGCCTCTGACCATCTCTGTTGTGTGTTCATTTGTGTTGTCTTCGTTGTCTTTCGCCCATCATTGTCGCCATTTTCATGCATATTGTTTGGTCCTTCTCTGTTTGATCTTTCCTTTTCTGTTTTTCTCGTTTTCTTTTTCATTATATATCGACTCTATTCATATTTCGAAATTATTTGAATGTTTGTTGACTGCGGCCATTTCTGGCTTTCGTTATTAATTTTTTTATATATATATTTTTTGTTGTTTATTTTATTTTGCTTAGTAATTTTATGTTACTTGGGTTTTCTGTGATTCAATGACATTCGATAGTAATGGCATGTATTCAACAAAGCAGTTCAGTTTGTCACACACCCTCATTGCAAATATTATGAAAAGATCATTCGAATATACTTAATTCGTAATGTACGTAGATACTGCGCTAGTATAGTTATTTGGTGTGTTACAAATGACTGGTTATGTATTTAGCAAGAAGTGAATACTGTTACGCAGGATAAAGAAGTTGGATAGTGAACAGAATTCAGAGAAATTTCGGCAGGCATCCCCGGTTCAAAATTCAAATGTTTTCGGATCACACCCAACAGATAAGTGCTTTTACAAAATTGTAGCGTTACTTTTGAGTGTATATAAAAATTTTACGGTCTGTCCACTTAAAGAAGGCCTGTTAACATGATTAAAATATGTGGCTCATTTGCTGGCTCACATGATTAAAATGTATTACCTTCTTTGCTGGTCATCATGATTGGACAAACATTGGTTACTATCTGCAATTTTGCTCCAAAACAAGAACAATGGTCAACTATGCACCCAAGCGGCAAGCACGTCTTCGCATGTATGCACAAAAGGGGGATATCATCAGAGACTTAAAAAATGAGCGTTTTCTTTCGGCACAAGCTAGAATTCAAGCAACTGTGAGTTCATGTCATATTCGCACCTGGCCCTTCACGTATTTGATATCACCAAGGTACTGCGACAATAATAAAGAGTCATCAATTCCAGGCCGAATTAAGTGTGCATAGAAAGTAGCTTTTAGGCGGTTTATGATGAAGTGGGCATATTTGAAAGCCATAATTATTTCTATTTTATGTCAGTTTGTATCTTTACGCTGCATGTAAAATGACTTATATAGGAATTTGTAGCTATTTATAATAAAATTCGTTTAAAAATGCTGCCAAAGTAAAATCTTACAACTCCATTGTCAAATTTCAGTGAACAGTAAAATTTACTCTACCCAAAGAAGAAAAAAATAATAATTATTAACAACGGAGAGCGGCTTATCCGCTTTCAAACTGCAGCATCTGTGTTTTACCGGACGACGTGTTGGCGACGCTAACGGTCGGAGTAATTTTGAACTGCAGCGCAAATCAGAATGCATGCGAACAGAAATAATAAAAATAAATAGCCGTAACATGTTCTATTGGCATGTAGTAAGTTTCATTATTCAATCGGTATAAATTATAAAGTAGTTACTTTAAAACAATTATAAAATACATATAATGCAATGAATCCATAATTTTGATAGTAAGTAATAATTGACATGTGTTTTAAATTTATTAATCATATATGGCAACACAGTCAGTAATTAGTAGGCATATGCAAATTTTTAGTTATTATTTGGGAACAGACTTGACTGAATTGACCTGTACAGTCTTGATCACAATATGTGACGTCATTGGCCACTGGCCCTTATGAGATTTCAGTTACATATTTTACTGTATTACATGAGATTGGTCATTCAGGCGTGGAAATTTTAACTATGCATTTGTTAAACGCGTTCCTCGCAACAAGCCACGACAATGCTTATGGGATATGTCAACAGAACGAACAGTTTGCTATATAGGCCTACTCTGCTACAGTCAGAAAATAACGCAAGATTTTCAGATCTCGATTAATTACCTACTAACCACACAAGGCGTGTGGTAACAACGGTTTAATGTTCAGAAGCGGTCAGTGATTATTTTCAGCCTCTTATTTCAATGTTATCGCGAACATATTTCCCCAATTTATAATTCGGTCCTCCATGAAGAATGGCGTTGGTGTCAAACCCGGGTTATCACCCCTGAAACATTTGTTCGTTAGTCATTTTTAGCTAATTGTCCTCGACTTATAAGTTGTTCGGGATTAAGTGAGGACTAAATATTTAACCTTTGAAAAATATCACTATCCGTTACTGCACTGAATACAACCTTAACCATAGTTACCCTACTGCTTGTATGGTTGGTAATGAATTACTGTATATAGTTCCGTGTATTTTCGTATTTTAATACAAACATACTGAAATACGATTAACTGAAATTGACATACTTGTATTTTGTATGATTAATATATTTTTTATCAAACCATGTAGGAACCTACGGCTGCACAATTTATCTTGCACGCGCAAACATCAAGTGACGTGTCCAGATATGTTAGACATCTATCGTCGTTAGCCGTTACACGCGGAAAGATACAAATTGGCTGAAAATAGAAATTTAGCAGGGCTTTTTATAGGTGCTCACTTTATCCCGAACCGCCTATACTTGATTTAGCCTTTAGGGGTCTGAGATAACAAAGTGCGAGCCCAATATTTGTGGCCTACTCCTATATCAAGCAGCCAGTGTTTATGCTTCAGTATAGACATATATGTGAAAACAAGCCTATACGTCTGCGAACCCGAGAATTTTTCCGGTATGCATATAATTACTTTATGTGATATGAAGTTACAGTGTGATTCTGAAAATTCCCAGTGACTAGGTCACAGTCGCTGCCTGGCTGGTCGCTTCAAATTACGACTGCGCTATAGAAAATAGTTCCAATAATATTTGCAATATTTATGCCCAATTAAATTTTTTTATTAGTTAATACCAATGTTATACAACGTAAATAAGCACTTTTGAGCTTACATAATAACATTTTCACTGATTGTTTTTGTTTTGATGGAAATACATCAAGTAACCAATGGTGTTTACGTGATCGCGGCTGACCACTCGGGTATATTCCATGTACTAGAACAGGCGGACTGATACAACACCCCTAATTGCATAGAACATAGCATACAAGTAAGATAATGGAAGGGAACATATTCAAACACAAGATTATAAATTTAACCAAGATAATACTCCTATACGCGCTTAGTATACAAACTTTTCACTGTAATTGCTTCTATTACACAAAATGACTCATTCAAATCACTCTACAAAAGAGAATATATACTTTCTCAAAACAAAATATATCTGTGAACCCCTTCACGCCGATTACAGCACATAAAACGTGGTTTATTAGCAGAAAATTTAAATCAGGTATTCCAAATATTCCGGAGCAAAAAAAAAAAAAAATCAGTCAGTGTGTAGGCAAACCAAAATCCTTTTTCATCACAACGTACTATACACAGTAGCCAACAAAGCATCGTTACGAAGCATATAATGACGTGCTTACGCAGCAACACACAGAGAGAATGCCCTCGCCAAACAACGTTTTGTTAATATTTTCAACAGCCAGCTTTCGAGCCGTTGTAATCTGCCCGATTGCTCTGACTCTCATTTAGTTATTTCGACGTTATCATTTTAAAAATGTAAAGTAAGGGAAAGTGAAGGGGATTAGCAACCACAAAAATAAATTTAGAGTGCTGCAGGATTAAAGGATTTTCCGGAGTTAAAAAAAAAAACCAGGCTAGAGTTTTTTTTTTTCCAGTTCGTTCGATGACTCTGGCCACAGCATATGAATGTTATTAGTAAATGATTCGTACATTATAATTTCGCGAACATTGCTACGAAACGAATGAAAAGTTCATTTAGTTTTTGAGCTCATATTGAGAAAAATCATTGTAATTTTAGCGGCCGTCGTTCTGTTGAGGCCAAGCACAGTAGTTTTTTTTTCATGCTGGTAGAACTCTAATTATTTTACTGGAATTATTTGGAAAAATTCGAGACTATACGCAGTCGTACAATGCACAAATATGGGTAGGCTTTTAAAAAATAATGCACAGCTCGTCAGCGGAAGAAACACTTAATTTGATTTTGGCAGTTTCATTAGCAACATTTTTGATACTTATATGTGAAAAGTAAGGAAATGGAGTTCACTGCTGAAATAAATATCTGTACAAATGAAAATATTATTGTCAAAGAAATGTAGTGGTTCATTGACATCGATATTACGTAACACTGAAAAATAATGCCATCGACATAATTGTAAAACTAACAGGAAGTGCCCACCATCTTAGAACTCTTGATATACTAAATTATACGTTCGGCGCGGCACATGTGTTAAATCCTTAACGCTATAAAATATTTTTACCTCCACTGCCTTCGTTAATTTATTAACCTCTACGGATAGGACAATTTTGCGAATTGAATGACCCGCATTTTAGAATCCATTGTCCTATGCACATTCAAGCTCCTTCTATTCGTTCATAGTTTGCTGTTCCACTGAATAGCAACTAGTGAACAAATCGTCGGCGCTTTAGTATACATAGGACTGTGGATTCTAGTTTGCGGGTCACTGAATTCGCGAAATTTTCCTATTTCTAACTTTCGGGAAGGTAAAAAACTTTTTTTTTCGTGTGGGAAGTCACTAGTCACAAATAGACAAAATAGTAAGTGTGTAAGAATTTGACAACGCTTAAGAAGGTTTGTGTGTGCCTTGTCGTGCATAAGCTGTAGTTGAACGTGTTTGTATGGCACATATGGCAAGTTTTCCAGTCTGTGCTGTACTGATACCCCAAACACAGGAACAGTAATCATTGGTTGCTAGTACAATTGATCAAACTGATGGCCGTGGATCGACAACGGAAAGGATTGTTTCTGTGCTGTAACTGTAAATACTCTTTAAGTCTACACTCTTTAGTTTATATTGTTTTTGCTAATATTTTTATTTTAAAGACTAAACGAGAGCATTCCATTCTGTCAGTTTTATTTAAAGTGGAATTTGCCGTAATAGCTGTTTTTTTAATGCAAGAAATTGTACAGCTTTGGCTAAAATGTCAGTTAATTACATAATTAGCTGAAACCTTAGTATTTACTGCCTTGAAAAACCAGCCAACATGGACAAGACGATTTAAAACAAAACTGTCAGACAAATTGTTTTATATACGCTCTCGTTTAGGCGTAAAAAATTAATATCGCTAAGAAAATTAGAAACTAAAGAGCAGGGCCTTAAGTGTTCTCATGTACAGAACATTACTACTTCAGCAGGGAACACGGTTGACACAGTGGCTAGCGCACTCGCCTCCCACCAAGGTCAGATTTCTGCTGGGGTCGGTTCCCGGATTTTCACATGTAGGAATCGTGCCGGACGACCCCGCTGGTCGGGAGGGTTATCTTGGGGATCTCCCGCCCCCACTCAACCCCTACCCTACTTATTCTGGCGCTTCTGCATTTTAGGGCTTCATTCCATCAGGGCACGCAGATGTAGGTCGCTCAGTATGGAGTTTGCATACTCTTATAGCCTATTACATGCATTCAGCATAATACGTAACCGCGGCGGTGTTGTTTCTTCTGCCATTACGTTCTACCACTGCACCATGTTCACCTCATATAATCGTCGCCAGCACTCAAGACGTCGTTTATTGCGGACCCTGCCTACCGAGTTTGCCACCGCGGATTTTAAACGAGGATGTTCAATACATAAAACTTTTATTATAATAACGGTGAAACACAAGGTGTTCCTCTTGACACTTCGTAAAAAATATTGTCACGTTAAGAATCCTCGCACTTTGTGTGTTTAGTCCTTACACATATAATAAAATACTAACATATCAGAAAAAAACAGGAACAAATTACATTTCTCCGGTAGTCTAATTCTATTGCTATATTCTTCATGGAATTACTTCTAGAATTATTTTTCTTTACAATTATTCCATTTAGAAACATTTTCCTAAACATTGATTCCCAATTTTATCTCCGTGACTACAACCACTTTAAGTGCTGACCGAGTATCTCCACTTCCTCCTGTTGCCTTATATGCAGGCTGCATTATGTTCCACACACCGTGCAAAGTCTGTCTCATTTACGGTTGGCTTTTAACAATTCCAAGAAGTATTCTTGGAAAAGCAGGTTTCCTGCCCAATATTGTTTACAGTCAATTTTATAGGAAGGAACCCGTTATACTAGGGTCCTATTTCCCAGAAATTTAGCATGGTTTTAAAGGTCAACGCAATATAGGAGCTGCCACAACATGTTTCTGGGAAGAGGAATGTAAAAAAATTAGGCAAACTGATACTGTACTGACGATACACAATGCCACTCCGTTCACCTTTGTAAATATGATTTATAGTACGTACAAACAGCTTACCGAGACGCAGGATTTCCATTGATTGTAGCACCGCTGCTATTGTAAATAATATTTTGGACCACGGACAAATCTCTACGTCTCCTTTCAGTGCGTGGCGATAAAACTTTATTCATTTGCTTAAATAAGGTTAATGTTCTGCGTGAGTATTTTAATATTTATAGCAACGTAACTATATTGTAACTTTTATCCATGTTTTCGTCACCCTTACTTCCATATTTCAAAACTATTACAAAATACAATTTACTTTAAATTAAAATTTTTCAAATTATTCTAGCTATGCAGAATCATTTTAAAACAAAGTTTCCATATACCCACTTTAATAGAATTAAATAAAATTTTATTTAATATTATAATTAATGCAAATTTTATAAACAAGTGCGAGATTTTATTTCAGCATATGATTACTAGACATCCAAAGAAAGTTGCGTAGCAAATGTTTTGAATATACTACAGATAGTACACTTACGCCTGTTCGAATAAATTAGCTTACAGCGACATTAACTTAAAATTTCCTTGGATGGGCCACCACTGAAATGAATTTTCACGCAGTGTTCTTATGCCATTTTGATTTCATGAACTAATAACTTTTAAGTGTGGAAAATTAAATGACTCGATACAAATAAACAATTTTGAAAACTTTTTTCGTTTTAAACGCATTTGCGTTTTACTATATTTTTTCAGAGTATCCTATTTCCTAATACAACAAATAAAATATATGTAACATGAAAATAATATATTAACGAAGTTTTTGATCTTTGATAAATAGTTGGATCCCCAATTACCAAATAAAACTACGTACATCAGTACATAACTTAATTTGTATTTAATTTCGAATGTGGTTCTGATTAATTTGTAACAAACGGTAGAAAAATTAGTAGAAATAACTACTACGGGAGTTTTGAGAATTTTGAAACAATATTTTTCGGCATACAAAAATGTGAAATGTTTGATGTATAAATCAAGTCCATGTTGGCATTTAGCTGAAAAATAATCATTTTATTCAAAGACATCAACTTTTGTAGATCACTTATAATTCCACCTCAACTTTTATTATATTTTTTGAAGTTGTAAGAGCCCGGAGCAAAACACTATTTACAGGTGAAATAAACTGGTTCACTACAAAGGTAATGACTGAAATTATACAAAACAGTTTAACTGAAGATACTTAAGTAAACAATGTGCTGACAATTGTTCTTCAATCAAGTCACTACTTTTATATCACGCTAAAATCAAAACAAAGATAAATAACTATTGTCAATTTTACTGCATTAAGAGGGCTTGTCTCGATAATCTTCATAGTTTTACATTTATATAAGATTAGGTTTAATAGAGTTTGCTTTCGGCAGAGTTTTCCTAGCATGTCATTTTTTAAACTTAAATAGTTATCATATAATGGATGTCAAAATGTGCATATTACGGAAAGTAACAAAAACCAATAGACTTATCAAGACGAAATAATACAAAAAATATAATGAAACGGGCTACGTTATAATACATTAAAAACACAAAACCGAATTTTTTTGTCTATTGAAAAGAACTCTTTGACATTCGCTCTTGAGAGGAATGATTGACGAAGGTCTGTAATTATCAGTATTTCTCCCGCTACAAGGTTTTCAGAAGGCGTATTGGGAATTTAGACATTTCTTGCTCCAAATATTAAGCTCCTTCACTCTTCTACATTATTTAAAGATAAATGGCGTCCATACTATTTGACATTAGCTGAAAAGTAAGAAAGGTCGTGTTATTTCGTACCTTCCTACACATGTCACATAATATGGAAGTAAATTATTATACCCTGTTTCATATTACTTTGGATAAATTTGACAGCAACTAATGGGCAAATAATTTTTTATGTTTTGTGATCTGTTGCACGATGCAAGACATTTTTAGCTGTAAAATGAACCTGAGATGTACATTTCAGCATTTGTACTGCAAAGTTTGTCTTATGTAGTACCACATATCACAAAACATTACCAATTACTGTCCATAAGTTGCTGTCAAATTTAGCCAAACTTGTATGAAATGGAGTATTTCTAACAGTAAAAGGGTGTAGCAGACTAACATTCGGAGCATGGAATGTTAAAATCATGGTACGCCTTCAATAATTCTTAGCGTGGTAAATACTAAACATTAAAGTTGGTTACGCACTAGTCCTCTTAAGGTGGCTACTCTGGTGAGTGTACTTTGCGCGTTCGAGTCCTTGAAGTGCGGAAGATGTAAGTATACGACAACGCCTCACCCTAGCCTCTAGGCGCAAGTCAATGAACTTGGATGCTGTCGTCTCGCCAACTCTCCTCTATGAGATATTCAATGATGGCCCTGTCATTTACACACGTGTGTAACGTTCTTTAATTGTTATGCCTAAGCAGAGAACTTATGCGCGATGGGCATTTTCTCAACTAATCTGATAACAGCGGAAGATCTGCACTTCACTCGGTGCCGTGAACAGACGAACACCTTAAGCGTGTTCACGTGAACAACATTAATAATTTTGTATTTGCTGTGTTTGCACGACATAGTGTTCGTTTTATTGACGTTACTTGATACTACATTTCGCCCTTGTAATCATTTTTTAGCTTTCATAATCTTCTCATAGCTACATGTCAAATCAGAATTTGCAGTGTTACGGGAACATAGGTATAACAACAACCAAGTGACTTACTCGAATTAAATAATTTACACTGGAATTATATACTTTGAGCAAAATGCAAAAAAGATTTAAAAACACACAACGAAGTCCTTTCGTCTTGTTTAAAAAATTGACATAATGAGGTAAATTTCCATCGTTTTCGGATTTTTTAAAATAATACAAAGGAACTTATTTGTGCGATTTTAAATTCTTTAGCACTTAGCCCGTAAGATCGATTTTCAGTGCAAATTATTCCATTTGAGTAAGTAACGTGTTTTTTGTTATTCCTATGTTCCTGTAACTTGCAAATTCTGACTGTGACATGCCGCTACGGGCAAACTATGAGAGCTAAAAAATTATTACAAGGGGGAATTGTAGTCACAAGTAACTTCTATAAAACGAACATTATGCTATGCAAATATAAAAATATGAGTTTTTGCTACGTGATCACCCTAAGTGCGCCGCCTACCACGTCCTTCATATGCGCCGAAGTTTGTTCGTAAACAGGTTTTTTGCTACGAAACTATTCCACGTCTGCCCGCTATGCCAACGTACAAAAAGAAAACACACTTCAAAACAAGGTCGGAATCTCATTGTTTAGACACCATGCTCAATAAAAACACTGTTTCTAAGCCCTCCAACATAGACAAAAAAAAAAGGCCTTTAGAGACTGCCGTATTTCAAAATGTACTATCAGTATTTATGCAAAACTGAGATAAGATAATGTGTGCTGAATTTCGCTACAGACTTTCAACCAATAAAATTATTTGGTAACCGCTTGACGTCCCATAGTAAAAACCGTTCGGCGGGAACCTTGCACGCTTGTTCAGTGGTTGGATCGTTGAAACGTTGCGGCATTTGATGCGCGCTCCAAGGCTGCCCTTATCTCCATCACTTGTGGGTGTCTAACGTGAAGGTAGGCGGGGCCCTTAATATCTGCTTGCTTGTAGTGCATCCAGGGGAGTACAGTAGTCGCTTTCTGCGAACAAACCTGCCTCTCAGGGGAAGGAGCGCCACACTCTGCTTCCCAGACAACGCCGCACACTAACGCTCACCTCCGGGCGAGGCAGGTCGGGACGGCGAAGACCTCCTAGACGTACTCCGCCCGATACTGCGAAGAGACTTATGACCTCACGAAACTCCCGTATTCCCGGGCGAAAACTCCTCACCTTTCGGGACGCCTCCCTCGGGTCCGAGACTAAACTCCATTAATCATCGCAAGGGTTCCTCCTAATTTGATATAAAGTTGCCGCGGAAGTTTCGTCCAGAATAATTTCGCGGGTGAAAGGTCGTTCTGAGAAAGTGGACGGAGGCCCCACCGGTGTCTTGGAAAGGGGACTTCGTAGGGAAAGGGGGAATAAGGGTATAGTAATATTTCCGAAACAATTTACAGGCGCCCTTCGGCAGATGCTCCACACCAAGGAAACTTACCAGAGGAAGGTGAGGGAGAAGATCGTGGAGTAAGAGGGGGATGAAAGTCCGAAACCCTGGTATTGAGCAAAGTAGCTGGTTGGGATGCTGGAGTAATACAGTTTGCTCGATGTTTTCCCCAACCTACCATGATATACAAAATATTAGGATGTCCCAGGTAAGAGTGAGGGGTAAGTGAACCTCAGTACGCACGCACACACGACAAGGAAAGTGGCATTAGATCTCACAACACACTCGGAGCACGTGGCAGTAACATGCCTGTAGGAATCAACCAATGGGCCATTTTAATGTTACTGATGTCATCTGATGTCATTCCTCGCCTCGTGAATGCTATTGGCCGGCGGCAGTAGTCTACCTCCTCTTTCCAGTTTAATTGTTCCACAGAAAATTCAGAGTTGAATACAAACAGTGCTAAGCACCGATTCCTTTGAAATGTATCTAGATTTCGTCACATATATGTATGTGTGTGTTGGCATTTGTGTTAGTGTACGTCTGAAGCCTATGGAACTCTAAAATAGGATGTAAAAGTGCAGAACTTGTAAATGGACACTACCAGTATCTACTATAATAATTCAAATAATATAAATTGTATTTGAAAGATGAATGTGCAAATCTGTAATTTTCTAAAACTGTTTGTTGAATTTTACATTATTCGCGTTGAAGTGAAAAATAATTTAAGACCCTCTCAAAAAGTTTAAAAGGCCTAATAATTATATTTTGTTGCAGTCTCGTTAACTTTTCAAAGCAGTGGAATTTACGAAATACTCTTTGTCAAGTCACTTGGTAACATTTATTTTGATGAGTGGCGGAAAGACAAAAATTGCTAAAAACAAAAATTTTGCATTGTCCTAACAAGTCATTTCTTGATCGTGAATTTTCTGTATAGAGAACACGTGACCTTGCAGGCCTTGGAATCGGGTCCAGCCTCAAAGAAATGTAGCATCCAGAAGATTGCGAACAGCTACGTTTACATACGCAGTATAACACCTTCTGAACAATAGCTGTACCACAAACATATCATGGGTCCCTACACGTCTGTGCTATACGTCCATATTTCCTTTCACTGGCCTCGCAGGCTAGCATGTCATAAATACGAAACAGTTAACTTATAAATTGGCCTACCCTTAAACAATATGACACCAAATAGGATTTAAGATTGTGGTTGTTTATGCTAGACAAATATGAAATGTATATGAGCTTATTAATTATTCTGGTTACCGCCTACAAATGTCATAGGATCTTGTTGATGGAAGTCGGATGGATAAAATAATATTTATGCATTAGTGGAAACATGATTGTGGTATCTATGGAGATTTTATGTAGCCTTAATAAGTAGCTTTCTACTTAGAAGATGAGGAGACAACACGCGCATCACGCCTAACACTAGCCTCTACGTGCAAGCGAATGAACTTGCGCGCTATCTTCGCGTAGATAACTCCCCGCAATGAGACATTTAATGGCGACCCTATCATTTTATGATGTAATATTTTAAATAAAGATGTTTACCCGCCGTATTTTTTTCATATTCTGAACCAAGCTAACCATGCCTATAAAGGACTACAAAAACACCCGTATCCTCAATTTTCTGCCGCGAGAAAATAAGGTTAAAGAGCCCGTTGATCTATAACAAATAGTTATAAATTAAACTTCTCCATAAGTTTTATTGAGCATAAAACATTACCTAGTATCTGTTCAAACTTTTTCAAATCAACAACCATACAATAACTACTACCATATAGTATTTTCAGAAATGTTTTAGAAAATGTCTCAATTAAACATTTCAATAATATCATAACATTCTCCCCAGCCTAGAGAGTGATAGTCTTCTAGTGGAGCAGGTTTTTTCTTGGTGCTAGTAGAGCGTCTGGTAGGAGGATCATCCTGTTTAGGTTCTAGATTCCTGTAAGTTTCATCAGCGATTCGTGGAGAGGATGCAGTGTTCTCTGTAGGTGCAAGTGGAATAGCGGAGGGTGACTCACTTTCTTCAACCAAGGAAGGCTCAGATACTACTATTTGTTTATGAAGATCTACTTCGTTACTGTTAATAGGTATTTCTAATGAATTCCAATAATCTTCAAAAGGAGGTTCACTACATGGAACCAAATATATAGTAGAGAATGTTGTTTCCCGTCCATTAGAAAAATTTACTCTTACTCACATAGGATTTGCTTCTATTTGTGTCACCTCTTCCACTAAAAGATCATACTTACTTTGCCTAATATGTTTCTTCATGAGAGCTTTATTTGGAAACATTAGCCATTTTGGTAACGAGTGCCCATTCTGAGTAAGTGTTGCAGCTATAGCATAATTAGATGTATTAATATCAACTACAAATTGAGCACCTTCTTCAATGGCCTTCAAAACAAAGCTATATTTAGTTTTATTTGTTCAAAATCAGCAAGAGCCTTGGGAGGAAGAGGAAATGTATTATTGTTCACCAAGGACTGAATTTTATCAGAGAATTTAGGAATCCACTTTGAATTTATTGTGAGTGGATATACCAAGAGTCCTACGCAATTATTTAAGATCATGAGGGGCAGGATATTTTAGTACAGGTTCAGTACGACTTGGATCAGGCCTAATTTCCTTGTCACTAATTAGGTGACTATTAAACTCTTCGTCTTCTTGAGAGTGACTGTGAGATTTAACAGCTATTGGATGGCAATCAGAAGTCAAGTTGGAGAACGAGGCTGGAGGGACATTAGCACGTAAAAGACTACATATTTTAAGATATCGTTTTGATCCACCAAATGCAAGTTCAACGCTGGAATGTTGACAGAGTATGTCATGGCTCAGAATTACGTCCGAACATAATCCAGGCATAACTGAGAGTTTGAAATTTGTATAAAAATGTTCTTCTAGGCATAAGTAAACAAAGCAGCATTTAGTGATGGTCATGCTATGGTTTGACGAAGCCATGCTTATCTTAGAATTAATAGGTAGACATTTAATTTGATGTTTCTTAACTATTACTGCGCTTATGTAACTTTCAGTACTACCAGTATCAATGAGAGCCTTCATTCCATTAATTTTTACATTTACTAGACCCTTAGACATGATGTGGTTGAAGCACCAACAGAAATAACAGTTTCTGTAGCATTCAGAGATTTATGTTTAGTTGACTTGCAGACTTTTGAGAAATGACCTCGTTTCCAACATGAATGGCATTCAGAATTTTTAGCAGGCAAGAGCTCCTAGGGTGAATTTTATTACCACAGAACATACATTTTCTAGCTCTTATTTCTACTACTGCAGCAGTATCCTCACTAGTTAGTTTAGCAACTGAGTAAGTTAACTGAAAAGATTTGTTCTCGGTGGAATTACTTTTTGAGTACGACTCAGAATGTTTTTGAGCAGCTTCCATAGCTCGAGCTTGTTCAAAAGCTTCTGGTAGTGAGAGATGTATTCTCTAGCAGCCGTCGGCGTATATGAGTGGAAGTTAATCCAGCTACAAATGAATCTCTAATGCAGTCATCCCTATTTTTATCAGCTGAACCTGTTTGAAAATTACAGTCTCTGCTTAATAACTTCAGTTGGTGTAAATATTGATCTATTGACTCATTAGGTTTTTGACGACGAGAAGCTAGCAATTGCCTTGAATAAACCACATTAGCAGACTTCACGTAAAGAGTTTGGAGAATAGCAATTGCAGAACTATAAAATGTACATTCTCTAATAAACAAATCAACTTCAGTTAATAAATAATTGACCAGTAGCTTAAACTTATCTTCTTCTTTAATTTGTGTGGTTTCTAGGAATAATTCAAAGGTTTTATACCAGTGTGTCCATCGAAGAGTAGACAGAGAAGATCCTGGCTCAGGATCAAATTTTTCTGGCTTCATATATTTCTCCATTATAAATATATATATTTTATAATACTTTTATGCAAAATAAATTGTTCTATAACATTAAACTTCTCTATAAGTTTTATTGAGCATAAACATTAGCTAGTATCAGTTCAACCTTTTTCAAATCAACAACCACATAGTAACTATTACCATAAAGTATTTTCAGAGGTGTAGATAAAGTCTTAAATAAACAATTCAATAATTTCATAACACCAGTGTCACTTAATATGATGGATTTTTCTTAATTCCTTTCTGATGAAGAATTTGGTGAGATTTAATCGAAAATACTTCAATAGGGACGTAGCTAATCACCTTACTGTTCATTACGTACATTGTATTTGAAAAATTTAAGCGTAACTATAACATTTATTTAAGCTAATTTAAATTTTAAGATAAAAATTCTCTCCTGCCAAATAATAAACACTAAATAAGTCCCAGTGCCGAATGCGTCCAATAATACGCACGTAATAGTAAAATGTAATGTTACTTCAAAGAAACATTGCCGGTTATTCTTCACATCCTCAGTTTACTAAACGAAAGTGAATATTATTAACAAAAGAGCTGACTAAGCCTCTTAAAGCTTACTAGATGACCAGAAGAACTTATACACGGGTATAACGGTCTTAGAATGCTATAGCAGACATCTCTCACATACGTTGAGTAGTTTTCAAAAAACTTGGTCTGCTGACGTTCTTTACATCGCTTTGCGGCTCGACTAGGCGGCCGCGTTGAGCCTATAATGTTATTTGTGGAAAACGGCGTAAAGATGACAGTTAAAAAAATTTTTTATGCAAGTAAATCTGAGAGGCTGCTCGCAGCAGCTCGTCCAAGAACAACCTACGTGTTATTTTGTATCGTTATCGCTGTGTGACCTAAGCTTCGTTCGCGTGGTCGGCACCTTCTGCAACTTTTACACCTGAAGTTGTAGCAGTTGTAGCTTGTGTGACGTGAAAGGTGTTAAAGAGGTTCAGAAAGTATACGCGTTACCTCCTGAAGGCGTGATAACTGGTTTGCTCATGTTGCCATGGGGACTTTTGAACAAACTACTTTCCGAACTGTTAAAAAAATGTGCACTCGATTGTAAAACCAGATATAATGGTAAATGAATGTGTGCTTGTATTGGTTAAAATTCAGATAAGTAAGCAGTGTGTAAATATTAACTGGAAAGAATTATAAATGATTTATAACTGCGAAACAATGTCTCTTTTCATTATATAACCTATACCCTTGGCACATCAAAGAAAATAATATACACTGAAAGCGTAATATAACTGGTTAAAAAAGTGTTTATTTTCTCAGTTGAAGTTTACGCAAAATTCGTTGCCTGACAAGAGTCTGAAAATCATTAATTTGTAACAGGAACAGCTACATCTCCGGTGAATTGGCACGAAACTCCGTCTACACCTTTCACACTCTATCGCACCTCGCCGAGGTGGTGAAACATTTGTAGTATCTTATTGCAGAATTTGAAGTGACGCCCGCAGCCAGAACGCAAAGATACCACGTGGGTGTAGAAGCAACTGAGTTACTGACCACGTGAACAAAGTTATTGTTTCATACTTGTAACGTTGTCATTGTCCTAACATTTGTGTAACCTTTTCTTTGTCTCGGTAACTATTGTGTGAGCTGAATTAAACTCTTTGCTTCTATGTATGTAAGTATGTATGTATGTATTTATTTATATATGGATGTATGCATGTGTTGACTACAGCAGAAACTGGCTTGTTTCTGCGATAGTTTTCTTATATCAGTATTTGTTATCTGCTATGGGACGAGACAGTATTTCAGTGCCGTCTGTCTAAAAATATTTCGTTCAATCAATTCCCGTTGCAAAAATTATTTAAAAGTACACTGATATGGTTTCTCAAGTTAACAAATATTTGATTTGATTAGTAATTGAGAAACCATGTTTGTTTATGAGGGAGGCGAGCCCTGGGGGAAAATTTTGTTCATTGTTGTTTACCAAAATAAAAGCTATGGTGTCGGTTCGGCGTTTGGCATCTCCGTAGTCCTATACAAATGTGTAATTAGGCTTGCACGGCAGAACGTAGTTAAGTAATAACCGCCTGAATGCTGCAGCCTACCTTAACTAAGCCAGCTCAACCACAGGATACAACGTAAAAGCAGAATCCCTCACTCCCACAGCCTGGAAGGAGGATACGAGTTGCCACATCGGAATAATATAGGGGCGTGTGATGCTAATGAGATCGTTTGTCTGCTTCATATCGACGCCCAGGTCACTACGCTACCCAGGATGCACCGTACCGATCGCTGCGCCGTGGTAAATCACATCATCCTCGGTAACATGTTCAAGGTGCGACTGTCCACCTAACAATTCAATAATTATTTTATCTAAAAGGTATAGCAACGTTATAATGTTAACTGAATATTTTCTCCCTCCGCGATTGAAGTAACCATTCTGTGTAATAAAATGTGTCAAAGACTTAAACCGTACATTTTATGAGCTATAAGCTTAATTAAAGTCACAACGTGTTTGCTAATTTTATAATAGCATAACTCAATCCACGGACATTTCGCCTATTTCAAAACCTCGGGTTCGCAGTCAGGGCCGGATTTACCACTAGGCCCAGGCCTAATGCGCAACATTCACAAGGGCGCACGTTTATCGAGGAGAACACGTGAAGAAATTTCCATCACTATTTTAAAAGTGCCAATAGGCTACGAGTAAAACGTTTTTCATCGGCTTTACTTTTGGCATTGTCGACATAAATGCTGTCTCTATCAATATTACCTGCTCTATGGCCAAACAAGTATTCATTTTCAAATAACTGTGTTGCAATTAACCTGGATTATTATTGTACTATTACAATTATTACACATAGTGAGGAGACAGAGCAGAGTAATTTTAAATAATGTGGTGCTGAAAACGAGAAAAGGACGCCAGTTGTTAAGGAAGAATGGAAAACAGAGGCTGCGGGGCACTTAAACTGGCGGGCCTAGGGCGCCTAGAAGCTTAAACCCGGCCCTGTTCGCAGTCTGAAGTTCGAGGTCGCAAATGGGAGAGAACGCTTCTCGAGTACCATGTTGACCCGGTAAGGAATTGATCGTCTCTACTTCAGACATCTATGGCAGTATGCAAGGCTGCCCGACAGGGCTCGTGTTCGGCTGCCATATTTGGCTATACTCCAATTCACGTATCTTGAGTTAGCTTTTGGCAGTTATGAGGGATCATACTTTTTTATGTGTTCATGTTTTAATCAATGTAAGTCGACTTTTTTAGCTGCAAATTGAATCAAAGGTATCCATTTCACAGTATATATAGTGAATTTTCTCGTGAATAATGACTGGCATTTCTCAAATGTTAGCAGAATGTGGCCTAATACCGAAAAGTATAGTATGTCCGTAAAGTCATGATGCATGATCATCCGTTTGGATGTGTGTAGGACAACAAATGAACGCCACATCGAACTGTATTGAATAGGCACGAAACTTGATGAGTTTTTCTTTCATTTGATGAAGATTTCACATTTAATCTTGTTTAGTTTATTTCCTGTGACTGGCCAAAACTGCAAAGTTGCGCCCTTACTTTGCGGACATGCTATATTGCTAAAATCATAGAAAACAGAATACATAGTAATGGCGTGTAAAAAGCACACAAATATGTAGTTTACAGTACGTTCCAGGAAATCAAAGTGTATCTTATTGAATTACAGGCACGTTTTCAAACACGTTTGTTGTCGGGCGTAGCTGCAGTTGATAAACACGCTCGTAATATAGTACCAGCAATGATATGTGAAAGTGTTACGAAATATTTTCTTTGTGGTTTCCCTGAAAACGGCGGAAACAAAGCGATTGTATTTCTGACAAAGTTTTAGTTATTTTAGAGAGATTTTAACCTATATTTTCCGTCGAATTCACAGCTTCAGATACTGACACCTAGCCGCTGTTTACCAGCTACTGAGTTGCTGACTGATTTTTCAGTGAGCATGTTTCAAATGAGTTCCTAAGCATATATTCCTAGGTGTTCTGCAGCGATAACCGACCCATCCTCCGAGACACATACTCGAGCGTCATCGCTAATTTATTCGCGCGCACGAACCGATCACGCGCGAGTTGCCAATCACCGGGTCTGTGGTGCGCATGCGCATCGAGGGGTTGTGGAGGGTGAGGCAAATTGAGGAGGAAGCATCTCCCCTGAACACCCGCGTAATCTGCAAACCAAATATAGCCGTGTGAACAGCGGCGAGATGGTGCAAGGAGGGCAGATTGTAGGAAGGGTAGATGTTGCCCGCTGAGGGGTTGTAGTACGTCATCAGAAGCTCAATCTGGATGTCGGGGTAGGGCAAAGGGGTTGTCGAGACGGGTCGGTTTTAGGATCACTGTGAACAGAGGATGGGGTCTACCTAGTATGTTGAGGTCTCACCAACAGAGTTAATCCGCTTGCAGATCAAGCCATCGGAATCGGTTTAGCGACAGGGGTCTGCCCAGTTTCCGCACTCCATTCCTCTCCCCCCCCCCCCCACCGCCCAAACCCCGTTTCAACAACCCGTAGTCGTCTTTCATCCTGTCACTTTCCGTTTCCCGGAGTCTGATGCTAGGGCACATGAACCTCTGAGCACGGCCCTGCTTATACGTCGTTTAGTTCATTACCAACTTCGCCAGAAGTCTCTTCTGAAACCGAAGAAAGAACATAATCTGTTCTATTTTTATGTTCAAAAGCATTCTGAAATCAGTGTAACCTTTCACTCGTTACTCAACACTTACCTGGAAATATTGTAAATAAAACACTATTTTTCCTAGTATCAATACGTTCTTTTGCGACACAATCGTCTTAAACCCAAAAGGATTATTTCGAAAAATATTTTTTTTTTATTGCGTAGTCTGACACATTTATTGAACCAAAAATTTTCCGAATGTTTGTTGGTTTTAGGATAGCCATTTTTTTTGTCGTTAAAATTGTTGGAGTACAAGAACTTTGAGTTTACATAAATTAAATTTACTAATCTTAATTTACCTGCTCGAATGTCCATATCAGTCGGGAGCACTTTTCTGTTTGTCGTCAGTTTCCCCCGGTGTAGTAAATACTATTCAGTTTGTAAATAATGGAGCGTAGGAGCAGGCTGAAAATGTTCCCAGCACAAAAAAGAGGAATTTATGTACTGGAAATCCACCTTATTGGAGCAGAAGCTGCCTGAGAAACAGAACAAAACCTCGTTACCTGAGTTGACGTATTTTACGCTGTCGTGTCTAGGGCATGCGTAAGGTGTTAAAGTGCGATAAAATCATTATTTTTATGAAATAGTGTTAGTTTTATAGACGATACTTGTGAGTACATATTACTCCTACGAAACAATTTTAGCTCTCATAGTTTTCTTATAACGGGGCGTCAATGTTAAAATTTTCTTCTACACTGCCTTGCAAATAGTGAAAACCAACTGACCTACTTAAACAAAATAATTCACTGTGAACTTACATCCCATGAGCTATGCAATAAAACATAAAAAAAAAACATAACGTAATATTTAGAATTTTAAAAAAATTGCAAAATTGCATTTAAAAAGTTGAAAATCCGGCAATTTTTTAAAATACAAAAAATAGTTCGCGGGATTATTAAAATTATTTTATTACGTAGCCCATTGTATGTTATTTCATTGTGAATTATTTCACTTCCGTAAGTCAATTGGTTTTAACTATTTGTACGGCAGCAGAACTTGCACATTTTAACTTTGACGCGCTGTTATGAAAAACTACGCCAGCTAAAATTGTTTCGTAAGAAGAAACCGCACTCACAAGTACTGCCTACAAAACTAACACTATTTCATATAAATATAAAATTATGTCATTATCACACTTGTACACCCTTAATGTGAACCTATTTTAATGAAATTCTAAAATACGGCTTCTTAGATATCAAGTGTGATCGACAAATGTTAAAATGACAATAATTTCGAAAATATGAACACAGCACAGACGACATGCACAAAAGTCAATTCAGATTATTAAGTATTATAAGTGAACTTAATTTGATTTAATTCTGTCAACGAGTTCCAAATTTTTAGGAGACACACAGACACAAACATTTATACAAATAAGAAGGCGGTCCCATAAACCTACATTTTCCTTAGGAATGTAGACTCAAACTCACTTTTCAAATGTTTTTTACATAAGCAAATATATTTTGTTTCTTTTTTCTATACAAGAGCTGTGCGATGCAGAACCCTTCGTATATCGGACCCCGCATGGAGTGTCCGCGACCTTGCAGCATTAAACAGCAACGTCATTTAGTAACTCATGGCCACGTCGCCACCCGCCTGGGCGCTATCTCTGCCGTTCCCCGCTTCTACGACATACGCCCTTTCGCGCTCTCGTAAACTGCTTCAGACAACTTTAAGTATAGCGTCTTTGTTCTGAAAGATATGTCAGGGCCACCAGGGAATTTTCTTGTGTGTATATCGGATATTTATATAGTCTCATGATTTTAAAATAGTTTGCTGCCTGGAATATATGACTATTTTCATGTCATAAATAATGAAAAAAATATAGCTAAAATAAAAAATATATATAATTATTTGAATGGTTTAGACAGCTAGATACGTTTAATTTCTAACAAACTATGTTTGGTCGACTGTACTACGACAGAAAATGACTGATCCCATACCCTCACGCACGTGAAACCTTGTCTTAAGGGTCCTCCCTACCTGCGCTTCAAACGCGATCAGCGAGTTACTGCTATTCTTTGTTTGACGAAACTATTTAACGGAATATATATTTGTATATCTATGAATAGAACACACACTTCAAACTATGCCACTATAGTTTTAAAAATTTGGCACGTTAATTAGAAACATTGTTTTTGGGCCCCTCAAAATGGCCAAAATAGGGTTTTCCAGACTACCGTATGTGGGGAAATAACAACCGGATTTGAAAAATTAACAACTATAGAAACAAGCATTAGACTTTGAACTTTGCTGCCCACTGTCATATTTTGTGATATTACATGCGGTCATCTGCGGGTTGGGGTAATAGCAATGAGATTCAAAAAAAAAAAAAAAAAAAAACTTCTGGTTCGCCCGACTAGCTTCCTGCTACCTCTACGTGAAACTTCAAATAGAAATACACACCACCCTAAATTTAAATAACAACTCACAGATGTAGGAAAATGGCTTGAAATTTAATATGACAGTTCTCTCAGGGAAGGATCGGTGGATACGGGACCAATTTTGCAATGCTTATCTATTGAATTTGCATGGTGAGTAATCACCACGATCGTAGAAGAACAGGTCTGGACGCTCGCCTGGAAACTTGACCCCCTTGTTCGGCTGTAGTTCACTAAGTTCACGACAATGCTATAGGTTTTTGGCGCTGCTGTTAGGGCGGTCGGCTCAAACTCCGCCCACTTCCCTCCAACTATTATAAACAATTTATCGAAAGGTTTTTTTTATCAATGTATGAAACACTTCCTTCACTCACAATTTAAAATCATGGCTCCAGAAATCTTTATTTACTTTATAATGTTAACAATGGAAAAAAGTAGTCGGAGTTTGATTCCGACCGCCCGGATTACAGCACCAAAAAGTACAACATTCTCGGTAACTTGGTGAACTACAGCCAAACAACAAGGGGGTCAAGCGAAATACATTGGTAGATAGGCGAGTGTCCAGACCTGTTCTTCTACGACCGTGGTAATGACATATAATGAATAAGAAAATGGCTAGGAAAATATACAATGTAACCAATGCAATTAATATCGTCGGGCAGTACATAAATGGTAAATAACTACGAAAAAACCGATGGGATGAAAGACAAATAAAATATCAGATAATACAGCTACTGAAGCCTTCTACCCACTAACTACCGTAGACATTCTGCTACAGAGTCAGACTTCTGCACAGTCGAATCAAGCGTTAGTTCGCTGTTAACATCTGTATTTGCATGTAACTACAGTAAATAACGGTGCTGGCTAACCCTGCCTCAGTTCTAAACTGGCAACGAAACCGATCTTCTCGTAGGCCACCGACGAGGATCACAGCCTCCAGGATTGTGAGCCCGATCTCGTCTCACGGTCTTCCCTCTGTGGCAGTAGCCTAATATCGTTGTCCCTGAGCTGCGTCACAGCCTCGTGCGACGCCAAGGAACACGTCCGTCTCCTCCGGAGATCTAACAAGAACTCTCCCCACACAACTAGCTAAACTGTCTTACCTACAGGCTTCGCACTCCTCTATGGCACAAGGAATACACTTCTTCTACCACAGAATAATACACGCATCCTTCCCTGCACTTAAAGTCTATACATAAAACACAATACTTAAATATACATCAAAATTAATTCAGCTCATACAACTAGCAAATAAACAATAAATACATATTTTTAAGCAGCAATATATACATGCCAAATGCATATATTACATCACCAATAAAGTATTGTGCTCACCTCTTAAAGTCCAATAGGAAACAGGATAATATTAAAGCACCGTACGCCCGCTGAGTAGCTTGCACGGAGAGGCGATAATGCATTACATTCGTTGGTTAGTGGCAACCTTACCGTTCCTGCCTCACCCACAAACGCTGTATATCTAAGGAGGCTACTTAAGGGCGACACAATACGCGCATCATGCCTCACTCTAGTCTCTAGAAGCTAGACGTAAATCAATTAAATGGCGCGCAGTCTTCTCGCTAAAAACTCGTCTCTAGGACTCATTCTGTGGCGAAACTAAAATTTTTGACGTATGTTTGAAGTAATAGTGTGTTTTACCCGCCTATACCTTGTTAAATTTTCTCCTCCAAGAGTGTCAAGCCTAATCTGAACCTGAAAAAAAAATTGTTTCTCCATTTTCGGGCGTGAGAAATTAAGCTTTTTGAATTACTGTAAAACCTTAAAGTAACGTTACATGGCAGTTATTACCAATCAGACATTACTCACGTACGTGAGTCGTTTTCGAATATACCTACTTGAGTCGGCCGAAGCTCTGTAGGTACATCTATCGGCGGTTTGGGCAGGCGGCCACAATAAGCGCTGACCAAAATCTCTTCTCACATCACCAACATTTTATTTCCGCAGCCTAACGAATTGTAATTTGCCCCGCAGGGGAGGTTTCTAAAATTACGATTATTCTCGCTTTGTTAAACAAAATAAAAGAGCTGGGGCCGCTGCCCGAAGTCTCTCTCCCTTCGCTGCGTTTCTGTTGCCACGTCGACGACCCCCGATATGCGGCAGGGGCGTAGCTGACGGGGAACACGGCTTTGATATGGTTTCATTGGAAGCGCAACCCTGCGGTCAGCTCGTTCGTTCGCTCAAACAAGTTTAATCTGGGGGGGGGGGGGGAAATTCCGTGTCAATGATTGGACCGCTGTGGCCTGCGAAACGCGGCGCTGTTGTGGTCACGCTGACCGGCGGCGCCGTTGAAAATCAATGCCAATAGGAAGAGTCAGTAAGTTTGTCACAGAAAGAGTTTTTGCACCATTTTGATTCAGTTCCTTACAGGCACATAGGCAGCTCTGCTTCGTTGATGTTGGCAGAGTTTCTTTGTTAAGACACGTTTCTTACTGGACTGCGCCGATCAGAATAATATTTCTGTGACGCCATGGGTCTGTGACTTTCCAGTAGAATCCTAAGACAAGTGAGGGTTTGAACATCCAATCACTGACCATGAAGCAGCACTGTAGATGTGTCCTACATTAAGGGCGCCGCCTACCCGTGCGTCAGAGGCTCAAAAGCGACGGAGCAGTAAGGTCGACCTTGAAGCGCGCATCAAATGCCGCGTCGCCTCAACGTGCCAAGTGATGAACTAGCGCGCAAGATTCCCGCCGAACAGTTTTTACCATGGGACATTAAGCGGTGACCATATAATTATTGGTGGAAAGTCTGCAACTAAGTTCAGTGTTGGTCGCAATCTGAGTTTCACATACATCCGGTTAGTTCATGTTGAAGTACGGAAGTTTGAAAAGGCCGTTTTTAGCCACTTTGGAGGGCTTAGAAACACTGTTTTTAATTAACGTGGCGTCTTAACTATGAGGTTCCGACGTTGTCTAAATATTGTTTTCTTTTCGTACGTTCGCACAATGGGCACACGTGGAATATTTCCATAGAAAAAAAACCTGTTTACGAACACACTGCAACGCATCTTAAACGTGCGTAGGTGCTGCCTTAAGTCTTGAAACAAAATGGTGCAAAAATATATTCGGCGAAAAACCGTGGTTCTATCAACGTATATCTGTGATCAGAAAGGAAGAGCCGACGCCTTGCGAGAGGTACCTTATTTAGACCGCAACTTTACGCTTCGAACACGTGGCACTGTTTTTGTACGTGATCGCCTGGGTATAAACAGTACACCTGTGTGAGCTATTCGTTAGTGAGTTGTTTTAGGCTATACCAAATACATTAGTATAACCAATTAGTTTTAGTGAAAATAATTTTGTAACAACTGGTTTCAATGTTCTACTTGATCACCTCCAGCTCTGCTTCAGGAGCATTGGCATTTTTTTGTAACTTTAGAGAGGAGTCTCTTATTTGTACCAATGAAAATATGTGTAGATAGGAAATTTCGCGAAGAGATTTATGCATCATTTTGTTTCAGTGCCTTACGTGCGCACCTGCATCTCGGCTTTGCGGTCAGTGATTGGATGCCGTAACACCCAGCGTCTTGAGGTTAAACCTGCAAATCACAGACGTGATGTGTCGCAGTTATCCGTGTATTGATTGGCGCAGTCAAATGAATAACGACTTTGCACAATAACACTCTGTCAATAGCCATGATGTTGAGCTGCAGGTTCGCATGTAAGGCACTGAAACAAAGTGAGGGAAAACATATTTTCGCCAAAGATTCCCGTCCCTAATAATATGATTTCTGCAGTACGACAGTTCTGTGATTGTGTGGGTGGTAACCCAAGCCATTGAAAGTCTAAATCATCCAATAACTAGGGCCATGAACTATTCGCGTAAATAATTTTGCTCCAGTTTATTTCGTTGCCTTCCGTGCACGTCTAAAATTCTTTTTCATAGTCAGTGATTGGACGCTTCGACTCTCGCGTGTCTTGGTGTTCTACCCGGAAATCACAGACGTGTGGTGTCGCAGTACCCTTACTGTGGTTGGCACAGTCAAATGAAATACGTCACAACTAAGCAAAGACATTCTGCCAATAGCCATGAAGCAGAGCTGCAGATGTGCACGAGTCATTGGCACAAGTTGATTCTATATTATTTTACCCAAAAAACAAGCAGAGGCTCTATACATTAGACATTAACAAATTTTTATTTAGTATTATTTCGGGACTCGGACATTAACTTACCACGAGCAACGGAAGTTGCATAATGGCCACGATCTTTCATTTATTTCAAACAATTGCAAATAACTCGAATATGTTTTACCCAAATGCTTAGAAAAAATTTGAGACAATGTACAGTCATACGATGCACAATGTTGCCTGAGCGTTTTTTAAATAATGTACCGTTTACTAGCAAATAATTATTATACTTCATTTTGGCTTATTTTGACAGCAAAATATGTGATATTTCCGGGGTGACAATCTAAAAATTCGTTTGGTATATTGCAACAGAAAAATTCTGATACAAACGTTGATATACAGGGTGTATATTAATTCATGATACAACGCTTGAGGGCAGGTAGTACGAGCCAAAACAAGCACTTTTTAACTATAAACCCGTAGGCGGAAATGTACCGTCTTCGTAGGGGAGCGCAATGAAAACTCAGCTTAGGCATCCCCGCCGCACACCACCTGCTGACACGCTGTAGAGTGGAGTGTGCGCAGCAAGGTTC
>PNEQ01079792.1:26396-37813 GCA_003012365.1 Medauroidea extradentata | reverse complement strand
ATGTTCACTGAATATTGCATTAGTGGTTTCTTGTAAATGCAAACAGATTCGGCAAACACTTGCTAAAATCTTGTGACCAATTCAACAGCTAAAATACGCCTAATTTCTACGACTTGGCAACACTGTAGGGTCTGTAGCGCCTAGCGCGCATAGAGTAGCACGGGCAACGGTGGTCGACGCGCTGTTAGAGAGGTTAGGTGGGTCGTAGTCTGGTACTTTAGTTTAGATTACTAGTTTAACGTGCTATATTTATTATTATACAAAAAAAAGTTCCTGAGAGCTAAAAGCTCTGGGGGCAAGATTTTGTTTTCTGGTGACAGTGACCTTGTTGCATCTTTTTTATTAATTAAGCATTTATAAATTAGATACTTTAATAATAAAACTTCAGTTTTATGTACTTAAGTTAGCATTATTTACAATAAAAAATTCAAAAAATGTATTTATACACATAAAATTCTAAATCCAAATGACGCCCCTGCATAGAAGGTACAAATACACTGTAATACTTTGTTTGTCGTGCCTCTTTTGATTCCACCCTGTTGATGAGGACTTACTAGGTGCTAACATTGTTAACTTTGTGTTGGGTTTTGTTTTAAATATTACCTCGGACGGGCTTTTTTCTGTGACAGTACACGGAGTATTCCGGTATGTAAAGAGAAATTCCTCTAAACGATGTCACATTGTTATGTGACGGTTCATGTGAGTACCGTCAATCTCCTGTTTCTTTAAGGTCTGCTTGATCGTTTGTACACTTCTTTCCGCCAGACTATTTGACTGAGGGTGATATGGTGGACTTTTGACAACACGTATTCCATTTGCTGTACAGAATGAAACAAATTCTCTCGAGCTAAATGGGGGCCAATTATCGGAAACTTTGCTACCGGAGATTCCAAAAATTGCAAAGCATGATCTCAATTTTTCGATGACCTTAACAGCTGATGTGCCCTCCATAATCCATGCATTGACCCATTTTGAGAATTTGTCACACAATATTAATATTTTACCCTCCTGGTTCAAAAAGTCAACATGTACCCTTTGCCATGCTGTGTGTTTGTGGCCATGTCATCGTGGGTACCACTTTCCAGAACTTCTGCACACACTGACACGCTTCGCAGGATTGTACCTTATGTATATCGTACTCTAACTGTGGCCACCACATCAAGCCCTATGCCAGCATCTTCATTCGCACTATCCCCGGGTGTTGCTCATGGAGCATGTCTGTTACCTGTGGTTAGAGTTTTCGTGGGATGACAACTCTGTTTCCCCACATAAGGCAATCCTGTTGAATCGTTAGCTCGTGGCGTCGTTGAAAAAAAAGGTTTGAGTCCATTATCAGACATATAATGTGGCCATCGGTGTTTCGTCATTTCAATAACTTTATTCATTAGCAGGTCTTAATGCTGCGCCTTTGTAACGTCCTTTACTGCAAGGGATATCTCAGAAAAGTCTGGTGTACTAGTGATTGCAAAAACCCCATTTTCCATGTTTTCTGGTAATCTCGATAATGCATCTGCATTTGCAGTTGCAATCCTGGCCGATATTCTAACTTATAATCATATGTAGCTAAGAGAACTGCCCATATCTGGAGCCTAGCGTGAGCCAAAGTGGGGATACCCTGGTCATGTCCCAAGAGTCTCCTCAGGGTTTGGTGATCTGTTACAAGTATAAATTTGTGTCCGTATAAGTATTTATGGAAGCGTTTGACAGCCAACATTATGGTAAGGGCCTCACTATCAATCTGCGAGTAATTTTGTTCTGCCTTAGTGAGTGTGCTTGAAACAAAAAGTACCGGTCTATCAACTCCATCTACCCTATGGCTTAAAACTGCCCCCACACCATATGCGATGCATCACACGCCACCGTGATAGGCAGTGCAGCGTCAAAATGTACTAAAAATGTCTCTGAAGTAAGCATTCCTTTTGCATTATCGAAGGCCTTTTTGCAAGACTCATCCCAACACCGTGTGCTACCTGTTTTAGCAAGATTGTACAGGGGTTACATTTTGCTAGATAACATGGGGAAGAATTTATGGTAAAATTGTAACAAACCTAGGAACGATTTCAGTTGTTGTACATTTTGTGGCACTTCTGCGTTTGCAATAGCTTGAGTTTTGTGTGATTGGTGGGGTGCACCTCTGAGCCATCTATCTTGTGCACAAGTCCTTTTTTGCTAGACTAATATGGTCATCTATAATATTGACTATGTGGCTCAACGCACATCCACTTACGATTGTTCTCCAGCTCGGTATGATAACGTCAAGCCAATCTCTTCCTAGGAGACGTACCATGTTGCTTCTTCCTTTGATCACCACAAGAGGCATCTGATGCTGTTTATCTAACTGCCCTACTACATTCACAGAAATTTGCCCTAGCACTTCAATCCGGGAGTCAGACACTGATTTTAACTTTAAATCACAACGTTGTAATTTGATATGAGAAAAATTGTATTTTTATGCTGTTACTGGTATCACAGAAACACACGCCCCACTATCAATTTTCATTTTCAGTCTCTGCCCCTTCACAGAAATTACCGCAGTCATGGGTTTACGTGCTTTACTAATGTGCACTGATGTGTAACTTGTAACCTCTCCAATGTGGTATAGATTCAATGACTTAAGTTCTGTTGTTGCCTCATCACTTGAGACGTCGTCTACCTCGTGTACCCTCTTATTTCGACAAGCCCGAGCTGCATGACCCATTCTGGAACAATTATAGCACTTCCATTGTTTTGCTATACACGTTGCCGGATTATGTTTGCGTCCACAGTGGAAACATACTACCGACGACGTGTCGGCGAAGGTTCATCTACTGTGGATGGTGACTTATCTCTACCCCGCCGGAGCTTTGTTTTAGCTCTGTCATCTCTTGGTCTGTCGTTTCTACTGCATTTATGCCTTAATAATTTGTTTATACTTGATGAGTCTGCCTGGCTGGTACGTGGTGCCGGTTGAAAATGTTTTGTTTCCTTAGCTGCTACTTCCATACCGTTTGCTATTTCGCATGCTTTATCAAAAGTGAGGTTATGTTCGCAAATATGGCTACGCTGGGTGTTTTCAGATATCAATCCACATACTAATCGATCCCTCAGGGCCTCAGGTAAGAACTGTCCGAACTCACATGATTTGGCTAGATTTTTAAGTCATACCACGTACTCAGCTACCGTTTCATCTGATTTTTGGCTCCTCTTATGTGAAATTTAAAATGCTCCACAATAACATTTTTTGCTGGGGAAAAATGTTTGTTTAAAGCCTGCGACAGCTCGTCAAAACTTTTGGTGGTCGGATCTTCAGGCACAATTACACTCTTTAAAATTGCGTATGTCTTGGCCTCTATAAGTGTGATAAATAAGGGTACCTTAGCTTGATCTTTCACTTCGTTTACAATGAAGAATTGTTTCATACATTCCATGTAAGAACCGAAGTCCTTGACATCTGGGTCGAATTCTCTAAGATGGCAGATTAGACCCATGTTTACTTTCACCGCACCAACCGGTATATTTACTTACAGTCACTTAACTAATCTTAAAAACAGTACGTTTATAACACCATCCTAATTCAATCTTGCTCGTCCCATCCTCGTCGCCAGTTTCTTATGTTCTTTATTGTCACATCTTTTTTTATACATCACAGTTACATTACATCTAGTCCTCTTCGTTCATCTCCATCTTGCCCCTGGCATCTTTGTTGTCCTGGTGCTGTTGCCAACAGCACAATCCCAAACATCTCAAAGGGCTTAACTTTTCACAAATATAATATTTCCATTTAACTTGTTCCTCAACTATTACACCTAATAGTTTTGTATTGGTAGCTCTTTTTAAAGGTATATCACCAATGTGAATGTTTAAAGAATCAATCTCCTTCTTTAATGAAAACTGGATGTATTTGGTTTTTTCAATGTTCATTGTTAACTTATTTTGTAATAACCAGTTCTGTAATTTATGCAGAAGTTTGTTGGTGTTATTTTCTAATTCAGTTAAACTATTGCTATGAAGAATAATACATATTAGTATCATCATCAAACGCTACAACATGTCCTTCATTTATGGTACCACATAAATCATTTACATAAATTAAAAACAAAAGAGGCCCCAAAATACTTCTTGAGGTACACCATTAACAATTTCCTTTGGCCCTGAGATATGTTTCAGAACATAATTATTGTTATTTAAAGAAGAGATTTAAACTTTTTGTATTCAAATACTTAGGTAGGACTTTAACCATTTTAGCACATTTCTTCTGATACCCAATAATTCAATTTTTTTCAAGTAGAATGGCATGGTTGACGACTGTATCAAATGCCTCTGATAAGTCAACAAAGACTCCTAAGGTTTTTTCATTTTTATCTAATAGATCTATAATTGTAGTTATAAATATACCTATTGCTGTATTTGTATTTCTATTTTTTTATAAAACCGTGCTGAAAGTCGCTCAGAAGATTAAATTTATTTAAGTAGTTGGGAAGCCTGTCCTTCATTACTGATTCAAATATTTTGAGGAGGTGCTCAAAAGGGATATGGTCTATAGTTTGATATATTAGCTTTATCACCTTGTTTATGCAGAGGTACAACTTTCAATTTTTTTTTTAGTTCATTAGGAAATATACCAAATTCGAAAGACTGATTTATTAAAAGTGTTAAATGTTTTATGATACTAAAGACTATATCTTTAATTAACTTAGCAGGTACGTCATCAAAGCCTGTAGAAAGGGTGTTTTTAAGGTTGTTTATGTGTTTGAGTACCTCACCTTCATCGGTAGGAAAATGTACTATTAATGATAGATGATTAGGACTGCCTTTATTATCTTTATTGTTGTTGAAATTGGCACTGACTTAAGCAGCTCAGTTGCAATATTCGCAAAATATTCCTTTATGTAGTTTGCAGCAGTTCTAAGATTGGATATCAGAAAGCCATTTTTGTTACAGATTTTAATTTTTCTAAAGTTTGTTCTTTTTTGGCAAGTTTCTTCACGAATAACATACCACATAAATTTATTTATTTTTTTGTTGATATTACTTTTTTTCAATATGTTTTTATTTAGCTAAGCATATGATCTTTTTGTAAATAAACTTATACCTTTTATGATAATTTATAAAACTTTGAGATTTATCATATTTGCTAATATGATGCAGTTTTTTTTAAGTTTATACTTGAAGTCCTAATGCCTAATGAAACCCAATCCGGTGATATAAAGTTATGTCTGTTCACATTAAGCTTTCTTTTCGGGCAACATTCTTCAAATTTTAAAACAAACTGGTTCATAAACCACCTACTTAAAATTAGTAACTACACTATTTTTATTGTTGATAATATCCCAATTTACCAGTGTTAATAAGTTATTAAGTGCATTTATATTTTGTTTAATTTTGTATGTGGGCTTATAAGATGAAATAATTGTCTTGACCTTTATGAACTGGCCATAATGATCAGAAAGAGCATTTTCAATAATGTCAACAACAATATCACTGGATTGTATATTTGAAAAAACATGATCTATAAGTGTTTTTTAGATTTAGTTTATTGCATCCTTGGATCTTTTTTGTGTACATTTTTGCACAAAGATATCGGACAAGTCATATTTACAATATACAATCAAATTAATAAATGACATAAGTTATACATTTAAAATTATACACTAAAAGAGCAAAATTCAACATTTCTTGTCGGTTCGGGCTCGCACGTAGGCTCACGTCAGCATACTTCATAGTCTCCACATGCAAAAGAAAAGAAAAAAGCAAGAGAAGAAACAGAATCATAACCTAGAATAAATATCTTAAATAAGTATCTACACTGTCATAGATCCACTTAAGTACTCATTGACTGTGTAAAAAGCATTAAGGATCAAGAAAGGCGAGAAGGCTGTTTCTCTTGTATTACTGGTTACTAAATAATATAGTCCCATACATCTTAAAAGATTTGTATACAGGTTTACAGAGTGGTTTGTGAAGTTTAAATTTATATTGATGTCAGTACAAAATATCACCCGAGAATTGACCTTGCATAATAAATGTAGTGCAACTTCTAGCTTTTGTATAAACTCAGAGAACAGACTACAAGGGGGTCTGTACACACAGATTAGTAGCATATTTTCTTTTTCTAGCTCTACTGCACTTAATTCTAAGCATTTTTTTTTTTCATTTAAAGCATTAATTCTCTTTTTATTTGTACACATAACATTGTTTTTTACAAAAATACATACACCTCCATTTTTGGAGACTGATCTGCAAAACCAAGAGCTTAAAGTGTAACCATTAACATTAATACATTTTTGTATGATAAAGACTTGGGAACTTGCGAGAGTGAGGGTTGGTAACAGTGCGAAGTGTGGAGAAGGTAATAACTGACAACATGCCGTTTGACAGCTATAAGATGCAAGTTTTTTCAAAACGCTGGGGGTTCAAACTAGTAACGTCTAGTCCTCATTATCACAAGGGGCATGGTCTGGCCGAAAAGGCAGTAGGTATAGTCAAGAAAATGCTAAAAAATGTCAGAGTTCACCAAACAGCCTCTGCAACTGTTCTTGCTTAGTTACAGAGTGACTCCCTTAGCTGATGTAGGCGTGTCTCCAGCACAGGTGTTAATGAGTCTTCAACTGAGAACAAAGCTTCCTATCAAGCAAGAGCTCTTGTTGCCGAAGGTACAGAATGTGAGGTCCGAGTTGCAACAGGTCAAAAAGAAAACCAAACATAGGTATGATCAAACAGCAGGAAAAGAAAAGGAGTTTCATAAAGGTGACTTTGTCTTGTTAAGGGATTTGAAAACTAAGTATTGGAATAAGGCAGTTGTAGTAGGGAAACACACAACTGCCAGATCTTATCTGGTGAGGGACGAGGCGACACACAGAGAGTATAGAAGGAATGAAACCTTTTTAAAGAATTTTAAGGGTTTTACAAAAACAGAGACTGAGACAGCTGGTAAGGAAGCCAGTAAGTGTGAAGGTTCTCTACACAAACTGCAGGACAATATGGGGCAGGATACAAGGCCTTTAGCCATCTCCTTAAGCAATGACAATTCTGAGGCAGAGAGGGCTCAGGGAGAGAGGTTGAGTAAAAAAGTACAACATCCCTCTGAAGATTGTAGGACGAGAACAGGTAAGCAAGTGGTGCCTCCACAAAAGTTGAATATGTAGGTCTAAGTTTGTTAGTTAAGAACTATGTATGTTGTGAATATCTGTGTATAATTAATAGGTGTTACTAAGCTAAGAGTTTATTGTGAATGCTGAAAGTACACTAAGTAAGTTGTAAAAAGGTTTGATAGTGATGTTATGTGTGATGGCAGTAGCAGTAGAAGTCTCTCCCAAGGATGAGTGAGAAGTTACTTCCTTATAAGAGAGAGGAAGGGGGAGATGTATGATAAAGACTTGGGAACTTGCAAGAGTGAGGGTTGGTAACAGTGTGAAGTGTGGAGAAGGTCAGATGAAAAATGGCTTGGAGTTGAGTATGTAAATGCTAGGCTTAAAGTGTAACCATTTTTAACATTAATACATTTTAGTTCAATTTCAGAGCACCAATGTTCCATAAAACAAAGAAAAAGTGGTGCTTCTTGTAGTGTCTTATAAAGGCCTCAATCTCCAGGCACTTATGTCTAAGTGATCTAATATTTAAGTGAAAAATAGTCAAGCATTTTTTGACACATCATACTTTAATTTACCTTTGTGGCTGATATTTTTATGGGAAATATTTGCTCCTCTATTGCCTACATTTACTTCAGAACTATCTTTCAACTGACATGAAGGGCCCTTTTTTGAATTACAACTTATGTCTAAGGTATTATAACTAGATAAAATAGAGGGGCCATTTAGTAGTTTTCCTGGTAAGTCCCTCTGTTACAACATTCAAAGGTGCATTAGGTTTAACAAATCCAGTTTCACTGGTGTTGTTTATAACTTTTCCTGCCAAACCACATCCATGGCTGTCCGCAAATAGAAATATTTTTTCCCACTTCCTTTCCCCTTGTAGTAGTTTCCTTACTTTCATACCTGTTGTTTTGAGGCGGCACTTTGACGACCGACGACTTACGTTTCCTTTCGGTAGCCTATTCTTGAAGGACCGGAGAAGGTACACTGGAATTTGAGAGCTGATTTCTGTTTTCTAGATACGGCACTATACGAACTGTTGGATCACATTTTCTGCTTGGTCCAGGTGTCACGTTTTCTTCAGAGTTTCTTAAAATATTAAAACGATTTGATGTGACTACTTCAATGCGTTGTTGAACTGCTCTAGGAAAGTTTGTAGAGCGCATTGATGCAGGATTTTTCCTTACTGCATTGGACCATGAATCTGCAGTTTTATTTAGTAATATCATCACATTCGGAGAGCTACTTACACTACATTCTGAAGTCGGCACCATTTCCATTTTTTACCATACTTAACTGTAGCGATTTCATTTACAGTCAAATCAGATGCAAATCTTATCTTATAATAAACAATAATTTTATATTAATAACATTCTGTTAAAAATTCTGGTATCTGTGCAAATTAAGCGTAAGTTTGCTAAAAAAGAAACTAATATAGTTTTCTTACTTTATTTTTCAGTAGGAAATTTAACTTTTGCATTCTGTTTGATATTAATTTATTTAAATCAATGCGAGCGTAAACAGATTATCATTTCTTTTATTTTCCGTTCATGTTTCTTCAAAAACAGTTTACAGTTACTAAGTTATTTGTCTTGGTAAATGATGGCAGCACGAGTTCACGTCGCTTGCTATCGGCGATATTTCCTCTCTCTATTATGGAGACATGGCAGGAACTTGTTGCTGGCAGCAAGCGTCGGGCGTATCGCGCCGCTGTATTGTGAAAATCGCTTAACGAAAACCATCTAAAATGAAAATTTAATGTACGTTAGTGTTGCCCGGTGTCACCGACATCTTTTAGGAAGAAGTAGCGACTGTTTTAAATTATATAAGGAAATAATGATACAAAGAATAAATAACGTTTGTGGTGGTTAGATATTTACAGCATAAATTGTAAAACATGATACGTTTGCAGAGGCAGGTGGAAGGGAACCTCAGATGACAGGATATGGGGGCAAATTAGTGATGTGAAAGGGAAGAAGCAGGGGGAGGCATGTAGTAAGGCTAAGGCCACGGACAATGTGGACAAGGTCAGGCAGGAAGCTAAAAAGGAAACAGTATTTAGACAGGAACCAGAGGCGATTTTTCTGGGTAGTTCTGTTGTAAAGGGGATAGAACTGTAGGGAGTGAGGAGAGGGATTGGGTATAAAGCTATTGTAGGGGTGCCAAAATTAGGAACTTGAACAAAAGAGTCAGCAATATGAAGGGAAGCAACACAGTCAAAGTTGTTGTGCATGTTGGAGGAAACGATCTTGCTGGAAAGGAGGTAGGGAAATAAGTTGAGGAAGACATGAGAGGATTAGTCTACAAGGTGAAGGTGAAGTTCCCTTTAGCCAGAGTAGTGGTTAGTGGGGTACTAGTGAGATGGGAGATTAACTATGTAAAGGCTGTGGCAGTCAGTAAGTCAGTTTCATCGAAATGCTAAAATTATATCCATTTCATGTTACTTATTATGAAACACTGAATGCCAAAAAAAATATTTTATAGTCCAAATTATTGTATATTATCGTTTGTGACTTGTGGTTGCTAAGCAATAGCGTATTATGCTGTCAGTTTTTACCCCCCTCCCCCGTGTTTTCAGTGTACCTGAAGAATCATTTCACTACTTTGCATGCTGAAATTTAAACACAATTTGACTTGCACAGTCTATGACATAGAATGCGTGGGTTGGTTGGCGGAAAACGTTAAGCGCTTTAATTTGGAAGTTCGCCATCTTTTACTGCGATGTGCCAGAATAATGCATAAAGTACGTTGTAGTCATCTGCGTTAACTTACATTTAGTCATCTTTTGTTGTAACGTACTATTGTAATGTGACATCAATTGTAGTACTGCTGTGCTACTAGAAGTTGTAGAGTATAGCCAGCTAAAGAACAGCTGCTCTTCTGTTAGACTGCTATTAACTTTACCTTTACGTTGTTATGTTGACATTGACTCAACTTTGACATAGATAAGTTACTGTTGTGTTGCTGATAATTCAATGTGAAAACGCTGCAGCGCAACTTATATCTCAACTCAGCTGAAACGTGAGAGGTTCCATGTTAACTTCAATGTGAATCGTCCTTTTGATTCTTCACTGCATGCAATTTGTAGTGGCCTAAAGAGGGCTCCCATATGGCCGTAGTTACAGTTCTTTAACAGGTGTTAGTTTTATGTAGAAGGATTAAAGTGACTTGTATAAGTTACTGAGCAGCACGTACATAATTTACCCATGCTAATAGTAGCGTTCATCTGTGTTGCTTTGTTCTAGACTTATCCAATGCAGTGTACAAAATCATCCATTTTGATGTTCTTGAAAAGAGGGAAATAGGGTTCCACTGTAAGCATACAACGTACAATGAACAGTACTGCACCGATCCATCCTTTTCCACAGACAAGTCGAGACTGACATTTATCAGATTTAGAACAAGTAGCGTATGACCAAATTGGTCATAGCAGTGCTTCAAATTTAAATTTCATTAGCTGATAGAAATGAAAATATTACATCATAGATAAGCAGATTTGCAGGAAATAGTAAATATTCACGGTTCATTGGAAGATATTTGCCCAATGTAACCAACCTTTCTGGAAATTCTTTTCTGTACTTCAGTTTATTGCACTGAAATAAAATACGACAGTGAACCCTCGATAACTCGGACCTCGATGTCCCGGACTTCGGATAACTCGGACTGAATTTCGAAAAACAAAATCAATTTTAGTTAAATTATATTTTGGTCAAAAATCATAAGAAAATTGTGTCTGCCTCATTTAAACCCATCACATTTTATTTTAAAAAAGTATTAAGCTTTAAAAGCAGTTGCTCATCGCTGCGTAGCCTTTAATAATCCCACCGTAAAATATATGGTAAGTTCCGTGTGGTTAAATGTTGCTAGCGAGGCGCGCGAGTAGAGATGCAACTCAGCAGGCAGACTTCCCTTCTTTACCTCTCCTCCCTTTTCGCTGCGCGAGCCACACACGCACGTGTGTCGTAAATAAACATTTCAAAATGATGCTGGTGAATTGGACGGTAACTACAGGTCACAATGGCACCTAAAGGGAAATTTATTTTGTTCTGATATGTGCGATATAAATTCAAGATTGCAAAACAATTTGTTCCGGACATTAATAAAAAAAATTAAAAACCATTGGTTTGCACTGCAATGTAGGCAAGGTGGTGAGAGGATTTTACGGCCCTTTAACGACGTCTTACAAGCCGATGAAGGTGAAGTGAGGTGAAAGAACAACACAACATCCATGCCCGAGCAAGGATTCGAACCCAGGGCCTCTCGCACCGTAAACTGGCGCCTAACCCACTACGCTACAGGCCGGCACGATAACGGAAAAAAAAAACAGGACTTAATAAATTATTAAAA